>PVKS010001443.1:0-141860 GCA_004027875.1 Aplodontia rufa | reverse complement strand
TTACACATTTTATACACATTTTATATTATTTTGTTAAAATCTTGTAAGGTTGTTCAAAAAATAAAAAAAAAACACATCAAGAAAATAATTCATCATGATCAAGTAGACTTCATTCCTGGTATGCAAGCCTGGTTCAACATACACAAATGAATACATGTAATTCATCACTTAAACAGAATTAAGGACAAAAACCATATGATCATCTCAATAGATGCAGAAAATGTCTTCAATAAAATCCAACACCCATTTATGCTCAAAACTCTAGAGAAAATAGGGATCAAAGGAACTTATCTTAACTTTGCAAAGGCCATATATGCCAAACCCTCAGCTAGTATAATACTAAATGGAGAAAGGTTGAAAGCATTTCTGTTGAACTCAGTAACAATAAAAGGTTGCCTGCTTTCACCACTATTATTCAACATATTTCTCGAGACCTTGGCTGGAGCAATCAGACAAGAGGAAGAAATCAAAGGGATTAGAATAGGAAGAGTTGAAGTCAAACTATCACTTTTTGCTGATGACATGATCCTATACCTGGAAGATACAAAAAACTCCACCAGAAAACTACTTATAAACAGATTTGGCAAAGTAGCAGGCTACAAGCTCAACACACACAAATCAATAGCTTTTCTATATGCCAACAGTAATAGGTAAGAAGAAGAAATTAGGAATTCAGCTCCATTCACAATATCTTCTAAAAGAATAAAATACTTGGGAATTATTCTAACAAGAGCAGTAAAAGATATCTACAAGGAAAATTATAAAACACTGAAAACAGAAATTGCAGAAGACCTGAGAAGATGGAAAAGTGTTCCAAGCTCTTGGTTAGGCAGAAGTAGCATAATTAAAATTGCCATTCTGCCAAAAGCACTGTACCAATTCAAAACAATCCTCATCAAGTTTCCAATGTCATTCTTTGTAGATATAGAAAAAGCAATTCTCAAATCCATTTGGAACAATAAGAAACCCAGAATAGCCAAAATATTACTAGACAAGAAAGATGAAATAAGTGGTTTTGCAATGCCAGATCTAAAACTATACTATTAGGCTGTAGTATTAAAAACAGCATGGTATTGGTATCAAAATAGGAATGAAGACCAATGGAATAGAATAGAAGACTCTGAGAGAAAGCCTCAAATCTTTAAACATCTGATCTTTGAAAAAGGGGGTCAAAATATAGCATGGAAGAGAGACAGTCTATTCAACAAACGGTGCTGGACAAACTGGACAGTTACTTGCAGAAAATTGAAATTACATCCTTATCTCTCACCATGCACAAAAATCAATTCTAAATGGATTAAGGAATTAGGAATTAAGCCAGCTAACATACAACAGCTAGAAGAAAAATTAGGACCAACACTCCAGCATATGGAAGTTGGTAATGATTTCCCAAACAAGGATCTTAAAGTGAAAGAATTACAGTCTAAATTCAATGAGTGGGATTCCATTAAACTAAAAAGTTTCTGTATAGCCAAGGAAGTAGTCAAAACAGTCAAGAGACAACCTACAGAATGGGAGAAAATCACGGCCTGTGATCCCTCTGACAGGGGAGTAATATCCAAAATTTATCTAGAACTCAAAAAACTCAAAAATAAAAACACAAATCATCCAATCAATAAATGGACCAGCAAGCTAAACAGAAACTTCTCAACAGAGGACTTTGAAGAAGCCAATGAATACATGAGAAACTGTTCTAAATCTGTATCAATCAGAGAAATGCAAATCAAAACTACCTTAAGATTCCACCTCACTCTAGTTAGACTGGCAAAGATGAAGAATACAAAAATAACAAATGTTGGAGGGGTTGTGGAGAGATAGAAACACTAGCACAACTGTTGGTGGAATTGCAGACTGGTCCAGCCGCTCTGGAAAGCAATGTGGAGACTCCTCAAAATATTAGGGTTGGATCCACCATCCGATACAGTTATCCCTCTTCTGGGTATTTTCCCAGAGAAGTTAGAATCAGCTCATTACAGCAACACAGCAAAGTCTATGTTCTTAGTAGTTCAATAGCTAAATTATGGAACCAACCCAGATGCTCCTCACTGGAAGAATGAATCCAAAAGCTCTGGTATATACATACAATGGAGTTCTACTCAGCTATTAGAAACAATGATAGTGCATCTATTGAAGGTAAATAGATGGCATTGGAAGAAATCATGCTGGGTGAAGTTAGTCAAATACAGAGGGTAAAGGGCCCAATGGTATCCCTCATTTGTGGAGGCTAGACCTAAGCCCAGGCTCAGGAGTAAAGTAGAGAAACTCATATTTTAGATCCATAGAACAAAACTGCAAAGTATTAATATTTATGAGATACAGTTGCAATATACTTCATAAGATATTTGAATAAGCTATGCTGCATATATGTACAAAAACGTAAATGTTTAAGCCCATCTTCAAATATTCTGAAGAATAACAAGGGATGATAGGAAGGGAGGAGAAGGGGAAATGTTGGAACTAAGATAAAGCAAGGTACATTCCAAGCAGTAATAAATGTCACTGTATATACTATAGCCATATATATATATGATGTTCTTCATAGGTATAAGAATTATGTCACTATATTTGGGTTTTTTAGGAACAATATAGGACCCAGAAGAAAGGCAAGAGATCAGGGGATGGAAGGACGAAGGTATTGAACAAATTGTATTGCTGAATAGTGTGCATTTAGGAATATGTGACAATTAATCCCTACATAATGTAAAACTATTATGCACTAATAAAAATAAATTTTAAAAAAGAAATATTTTGAATGTTCTAACCATAATGAAAAAATGATGTTCAAGGAGCTAGCTATGTTCAACCTGATTTAAAATCAATGCATATCTGTATGAAAACATTACATAGTGCCCTACATATATGTACATTTTTATGTTTTTATGTATCAGTTAAAATGAAATTAATTTTAAATGGAAAAAATAAAGTCTATAGAAATCACAATGATGTTAACTTAAAGCATTGTCTCACTTAATTTTAATGACCTAGATGATATTACTATCATTTTACATATGAAGAAACAGAAGCTTAGAGAACATAGGTAAGCTACACAAAGTCACCAGGAAAACAATTTTTATTAGATAAATGAAATCTCATGTAAGGGTATTTTCTCTTAAAAGAAAAATTAACCACATAAATTATGATTTTAGCCATTTTATACAAATAGGAGTATACAAGATGTAGCACTAAGCAACCAATCAATTAGCATTAATATAATGATCTTAAGATAAAAATAAATATAATAATTATTAAATAGCATTAAACTATAAAAAAGATTAATTATAAAGATATTAATGTTAAATGATCTATTGTGATATTTTAGGTAGCATTAATAAAGTTTTTCCAAAGACTTTTCTGAAATGTCTAGATGTGACTGTTCTGTATACACACATTCTAAGAATCAGTTTAGAATAAAAATGATAGGTCCTATTTTGATGCCATGGTTGTTCTTTTATGAAATATAAATGGGAAGGCATAGTGAAAAATATTTTATTAATAATTAGTTTCCACATAAGACCAAGCAAGCATAAGATCATCTATTTATTTATTTTTAATTAAAAGACAAATAGACTAAAATATAATTGGACTTTGAAAACACATTGTCTGATTTTTAATCAGTGAGGTCTTTCTCTCATCAATAATTTACTACTCAATTGATAAATCCCAAAACATTCCTTTTAATTGTATTAGCATACCTGCATCCTTTTTTACCCTGTAATTATACCAAAGACTTTATTCAGATTCAACCCCAGAGGAAAAAAAATTAACAGTGGCTCCATAGCAGAGGTGAGCCCTAACCAAGGTTCATATGCAATTATACAGTAAGCCTAGGGAAAACTGTAAAGTGGTAGTCTCCTTAGGTCTGGAAAATGCTAAGTATGTCATGCTAGTTATAGTCACATAACTTGCTTCTTGATGAAATAATTTTGAACTAGCTGCAAATCAACTAAAGCCTTCATTTTCTCATATTTTCTGTCAAATTGTGATTTTAATTACTTCTAAAAATTCATTGCACAAATATAAATTACTTACCTAATATAATCTTAAAAATCATTCTAAGAATATTTATATAAACTTTGGCAATTCTGAAATCTAGTAAGGAAAAATATAAAAGATATCGATGCTTTAAGTTCAACCCTTCAGCAGTTTTTTAGAATGCAAAACTAGATATCAAATCTTCATCTACTATATCTTAGGATTTCCTGTCATTGGCCTCTGTCTATAAGCTTCAGTCTATCTTAGTTTCCTCTTCTGAGAAAAGTTAATAGCCTGGTGCCTGCTTGGTGAATGTAGCACCTTCGTACTCTTAGATTTGTCACTTTCAGAACTGCTGAATTGCATGTAATCATCCAAGTGATCTCTATGTCAGCTTGACTTATCCACAAGCTTGAATTCAGTCCTAAATCCTGATTCTGAGATCCAATCTCAACTTAATCTCTACTCATTTTTTTAAATAACATGATTGATATTTTTCTCAATGATGAAATTTCTTCATTCATATGACAATCTTTGTGAAGTCCTCTTAAAAGTGTTTTATTTTTATATGTCATATTATGAAATATAAAACATCTATATTCATTTATTCAAATATGTTTTGTAGCTTTTGTCTATTTGACAAAAGAGCAAGCAAGGAAGAAATGCCTTACAGAAATGGAATTTTTCTTATCCTATGGTATTTATTTTTCCCATGTAAGAATTATCATTTAATGGCTTCAAAATGTTTGCAAAGAAGCTTTGCTCCAAATCCTCCACACTATATTAAAGCTGCTTCCAGTGGTAGAATATTAAGACAAGTAAATAAAATTAAATTAAAATAGAAAAGAAAAATTACTTAAAAAGTCCCAAGTACTTGATTTGCAGCTGAAATAATTATCAACCCATTGAGATGAAGCAATATCATTTAGAATAAACTTGTAAACATTAATTAATTTTAAACATAAAATCCCCATAAACAACCATTTGCAAGCAGAATTATGTTTCTTTTACTTTAACTAAATGAAATATCAACAGACGTGAACTCCCTGCAGCATATTTCTAAAGATCCCTATGTTTTATATTTGGAGCAGTTTATTTACCACTGTCATTTCTTGAATTCATATCTTAATATCTTTTTGCTAAAGTAAATTCTCAAATTCATTCCTCTTTCACAATTTCTTAGTAAACCTGAAGAAACTAAATTCCTCCTTTGTGACTAAATTCCTTCTTTGTGACAAATCTATAGATGCTGTCCTGTATTTCTCAGTTATATAAGTCAATGCATTCACCACTACTACCTTTTGTTATGATTAAAGTAGTTTGAACTAGGTTTTTTTGTTTCTCACAAACAGGAAAGAATCTTAAACAATATATACAAATTGTGAAAATATTTCATGCTTCAATTTCTTTTAGGATACTTCTATATCTAAAGATATGTTTTCTGGAAAGATATAATATAGAATGTATGAAACAAATATGTGTCCTGTAGTACCAGCATATGACAAAGACTGATATGAATAAAATTTGATGTTTGTTTGATTTTGGTATTGCATTTTAATACCATGTTAAATCAAAGTCTTGCAATTCTTAGAAGGGAATCAAGTTGGGTAGGGGATCAGGGAGAGGATGAACCAGTGGACAAGGGGAGGTAATAGAGAATAAAATTAATCAAAGTGTGTTGAGTGCATGTTTGAATATGCCATAATGAAACCTACTGTTTTACACCGGTAATTATTGCATTTAATTTATTAATTAGTCATAAATCCAAATAAAGTAATAAAATAGTAGATTTTAGGAAGACTATATAAATAGATGATTCTATACTATTTTCAATTCAGGTGAGATATTACAGCAGTATACAATATGACATGATATATATCTGAAGATTTTCCACCCTGAACTTGGGGAATCTAAGAAATTGAGTACAGTATTTATTTATAAGAAACAAACATTTTTCAAAAGTTATGATTGAGAATGACTTTACAAATTGAACTGATTTTTTTTTCTTTTACATCTTTCAGCCTTGTTTCTTTAATTTGTAAAGTGACTTTCAGCAGTTTGAAAATATGGCCACTCATTATCCTTCACAAACTGGTAGAAAATTCAAGTTTTCCTTCATGTGATTACTTTCACTTCTACTTGCAAAATAAAATCCTTTTACTCTTTCTTTTGTTTTCAGTGAGTTCAAATACATACTCATTTCCTCTCCGCTCCATGCTAATGGGCACTAATATCAACAAATATTATGCCTTCCACATGGCCAATTTATCCAAGGTTCTAATATTTTCTGCCTTATCCATTTGTCTCTTTTCCCCACATTTTCATTTCTGCATTATAGTTATACATAATGGTGACATTTGTTGTTATATATTCATATTTTTCTACACCATAACAGTATAATTTAGGTAATATCAATCTCCAGTATTTTCTCTCATGTTTCCTTGTTGTGTTGTTGTTGTTGGTAAGAATAAATAATACAAACAATGATTGCAACATGACAATTGAAATGGATCAAAATTTACATTAATATTTTATATTTTGTGTAATAATTTATTTCCTGATATTTTAAGCTCTTTCAGAAAGTAAGGAGCTTGAAGCTGGGTTTGGTGGTACATGACTATAATCCCAGCAGTTTGGGAGGCTGAGGTGGGAGGATCAGAATTTCACAGCCAGCCTCAGCAGCTTAGCAAGGCCCAAAGTAACTTAGCAAGACTGTCTCAAAATGAAAAAAAAAAAATTAAAAATAGAAAAAAACGGCTGGGGAAGTGACTCAGTGATTAAGTACCCTTGCTTCAATCCCCAATACCAAAAAAATAAAAAAAGAAAAGGCTGGGAATGTGGCTAAATGATTTTCTTTAACTATCTCATTGAGAATATTCCTTATACCATTTGTTTGATTTCTTTCTGTATTCCAATTACTCTTAGATTGTTTCTTCTAATTCCATCCCAGACATTTTGAAAATTCTGCTCATGTTCTGTGAGTTGTTTTTGTTTGTTTGTTTTGTTTTTTGGTGTTTTTTTTTTTATTTTGTCATTCATGCATTAAAGCTTACTCATAGTCATTACTTTTGGTGAAAATAGTTTTCAACCATCAGTTAAGTTAGGCTTCAAAGCATACAACTATTATTGCATTTGGCAATCAAAGTGATAATGATTACACAGCATTAATGATGGGGGTAAAATTGTATAAACTAATTAGAGCTAAGAGGTGGTAAGCTTACAGACGCCTAAAAGAGAAGGGAATATAAGAGGAAGTTGGGAGGAGGTTGTAATATCCAAGTGTGAACAGAGAGAAAGTAGAGGAGGTGAAGGATTTGTCGGGGTGGGAGGAGAGGAAAGGGAGAAAAGACAGAGGTACCAAAGTAGAGGAAGGGTGAAAGAGTTATTAATAGAATTTGGGTGATACCAGAAGAAAGGGTAGAAGCAAGTAGAGGAAAACTTTGCAATTTGTGCACAGTACAATTCAAATACTGATCAAAATCCCAATCCTCAGTAGGTAGGACAATGATACACATTTACATTGAAGAAAATGCTCAGGAATGAAGGGAGTATAGAGAAAAGGAAAAGAGAAGAAAAACAAGGGAAAATGACAAAAATAAAACAATACAGAAATAAAAAGCAACAAATCAAAAGAAAACAAAAACAGCTAATATGTTTATGTCTATGAACCAATCAATATCTCCAGATGGTACACAAATACACGTCAAAAACAGGGGGGAGAAAGATTTTTAATGAAAAATTGTAACTATGTTCTCTCTACACGTTGGGAACAGATGTTCACTGTCCACCTGAGTTTAGTTAGCAGCGTCTCTAGGTCTGGATTACCTGATCTCAAGTAGAGGACTGCATGTCTAGCTCACTCACCTAGGCTTTCTGGGTGGAGACTTCCCTGAAGAGATCAGGTTAACAAATGTCCCAAGCGCTGACTTTGCCAGCCTCTCTGGGGATCTGACAGGAGACTTCCCAGATTTTAGGTGCAAGGTATTAAATGCAGAGTAATACTCCTTCTGCTGGTTCTTCCCTTATGCATTGGAAGTGCAATAGGGGTGTCTCTAGTTGAGCCCAATGCAAAAGTTCCTTATAGAACTCAGCTTCTCTGTGGCAGATTGGATTGCGCACTGTGGTTCAGCTCCTCGCCTGCTCTCTTGATGATTGGGAGCAATGGAAGTCACAACTGCCATGACCCAGCTGGGACACATATAATCCCTCTTTTCCATTTGCTGCACCCAAATCTCTGATCCTCCAAAAGTCTCCCCCTAACTAACACTGTCCTCTGGTGATGGCGTTCCCCTAAATGCACTTCACAGCAATGAAGCTGTCCCAGACTTTTTTCATCCCATCATGGAGCTAAAGGAGAAACAGCCTACCTGCTGCTCGCCATCTTGGAAATCCCCAGGAAGATAATTTTCAACAGATCAAAACTTTCCTCTGTCTAGGAAATGCTGCTGAAGAAATCTGATTTTTCATTATGGTTGTGAGAGCAAACTAAAGATAAAAAGAGAAAACTACCTGAATTAAGCACCTGGCAGAACCTTCCTCCTCTTTTTTCATTTCAAATATCAAAATGACTACTTTCCCATAGGATTGTAAGTAATATGTATGACACTCCGTTTCTTGCTTATACATTTCCTATTTTTAATGTAGATATGAAGGAGATTGAATTTTATGGTAGGTATTGATTTAATGGCCATTAGCCTCTTGATCAGGCTTAGTACTCCCTCCACGTACTATATGTACTTGGCATATATATTTCACTATCTAGAGAGACTCCTATGCTTTCTGAACACATAAAGGTGCTTTTAGTGTGTCTGTTTGGAGCCTGCTTGCTTTCTCTAATATAAATTGTGGCTGCTATTTTCAATAGAAAATTTAAAACACACCAAATAAATTATATATGAAAAGGTTTTTATACATTGTGATTTGCTACACAAAATTAAAACCTAATTTGTATAAATCTTTCTTAGATGAGTGCTAATTATTAGTGCTGTAAATGTGTTTACATGCTAAAGAGGGCTAAGTCCCTTAAAGAATCACTCTGTTGCCCATTTAGAGAATGCAAGCTCACATCTAGCAAAGAAGTAACAGGAGACTAATTGTTGAAGTGCAGAATGAATTCAGACTATGAATGTGAGTAATCAGAGTATAAAAAAGAAAGAAATCTGACCTATTGTAGTTAATCTCTTCTTTTCTTATCGTTCAGTCTGTTATTTGATTTTATCTTTCATCTACTTAGCTTGTAAGGTTTAGTGATCAATGGAAGATAGAGAAAAGACAAAATAATGGATATGAACACAACGTATGCTGCAAACAGTTGAAGTCTGTACTCTGTACAAAAGCTGTTTACACTCAATTACATCTCAGTGCAGCTACCTGGCTGGAAATATGAATATAAATTTAGTCAGATGGCAAGCAAAGACAGCTCAAGATCAAAATTTCTCATCCAGTTAATGTGGGAGAATCCCATCCAAATTGCTATCAGAGAAATGTGCACAAATATATCAAAATGCCCCAGACAGAGTGGCTCTACAAATGCAAGTCATTTCTTTGTTACGGAGAAATATTTCAAAATCATTGTGAATAAGTATAAGTATAAGGTGTTAGTCCTCACCAACATCTTCATCATCATTATATTTTAACATTTGCTCCCTCTTGCTGGCATAGTCTTCATGTTGACAAAAAATATTTTATCCAACTGACACTATGCAGTTGCTAGGGTTATTAAATCTTAAAGACAAAAATACGCAAAATAAATTTAAACAATCGAAGAGAATTTTGAGTTAGTTGAGAGGAATCAAGAAAAGGTAGTACTTTGATAATCTCTTCTTAATATCTAGACTTTATAAGCAAGATGAAATTTTTGGATTATCCACAATTATTTTATATGTAAGTGCCAAAATCTTGCTTGAACAATTGTCAGTTTGTTTCTTGTTTGTTTTATGTTGCTGACAGAATAAGCCATAATTTTTTTCTTGTCGTTTAAATACACGAATAAAATGGCTCTAAATTGGAGAGTGCTTGCTTGCCTTGTTGAATTTTTGCACACTCCTACAAAATGACACCATAGTGGCAGTCTGGCCATAAATATACAGTGAAATAAATCTGAGAATATATGTATTCAATATTATTCCAGGTTTTAAAAATAGACAGTAAGCACTTAAACTGAAACCAGTCCTTATATTAATATTCCTAGCATGCCCGCTGACTAAATAACATCTAACATTTACTTCCACAACATTCCTTCAAGTAGAATTACTGGCTGATACACTGTGCTTCCTTCGCAATGCAACATGTTCTGAATATGAAAATTATTGAGTAAGACAAACAAAAACATGGAACCTGCTGAGTATTCCTCAAATGTTACACTGAAGTTACTATCCAATATCCTTAAGCATATGGCAGAATATATTTGAGTACTATCAAAAATCCTGAGGAAGGGGCTGGAGCGGTGGCTTGGCAGTTACAGCACTTACCCAGCATGCGCAAGTACATGGGTTCAAACCCCAGCACCCATGTACACATCTAAGTGTCAGAGCAACTAAAGCCACATGCAAAACTAAATAAAAAATTGATTCTATCTTTCTCTCTCTCTCTCTCTTTTGCTGTCCTTCGCTCTTAAAAAATAATATCCTGAGGAATTGGTACTGTTGACAAATCCTAATTCAAGTATTCATTAAATCAAAATTTCATATCAGGTATTTACTTCTTTAGTATGTTAAGAAAGGTGATATGGGCACACACGTAAATGCACATACAACAAATAAAGAAACATTTGATTTAATCATATTATTTTATAAATTAAAATGATCAATTCAGAATTTGGGAGTTGAACTAGGAATGTAGCTCAGTGGTCCAGTGCTTGCCTAGCATGAGTGAGGCCTTAGATTCAATCATTAACATCACCCACAGAAAAAATTGGGGGAGGGCCTAATTCCTCCATTTGAATGTTTTTAACTTTAATAATACCCATATCAATTTAATAATTGTTATAAAATATAAAAATGCTATGTTAAAATGATAAAATTAATTTAGTTTCTTGTTACATAAAAAGCATGAAAGTAAAGTTAGCAGTGGATTTTTCTATATGAAATTAAGGATAGTTTTGTGTACACATGTAAATTAACTCTATTGTCACATTCCTTGGGGTCTCTGAAAGCACCCACCAATATCAGGTAGCTGGTGAGTGCAAAAATCTTGTCAATAAACTTCTTTTTAAAGAATAAGATGCTTCTGGAATAACAGTTTTTCTCCAAATGTGCAGATAGTAGTGCACAAGGCACAGACATACATGATCTCCAGAAGGGGAAGCAAATCATTTTCTGGACCTGAATGCACCCATGTTTTCATCACGCATTGCCCTGATGATATCAAGGCCTTAAAATCTCATAGGTTCTGTGTGTACACTTGAGATCTGGCTGCCCTTCCTCTCTCGAAGGAAGCAGACCCAGCCAAAATATTTACTCAGTTTCTCCACTACACTCATCACTGTCATACCAAATACCAGACAGATTCAGCAACATTGGTAGGATTGCCCACCAAAACCCTCAACCTTCTACTTCAAGTATTCAATATATACCTGGAGTTTCCTAAGCATCTAATTCGTATATGCTTTGCATTGGCCTTGACTTTTTTCTTTAAACACTGCTGTTTCTCTAGTGTGTCCATAGAGAACATCTCTGGAGAAGATATGAGGTAATAGTTTATTTATTCTTTGGAGCAGGAGATGGGTATTTAGATTTTTGTTTTGGAGTTTGTATTTAAAGTATCAAGTTTGAATATACATCCATTTATTGAAATAATACTTTGAGCAACTTGGCAAAGACCCATTCATTCTTTCTGGAGTTTTTGCTGCTCCTTCTGTAGTTTCTGCTATTGTTAAAAAATTCCTTGATTTCCTTATACTATGCCTTTATGCTGTTTATAGTGATATAGATATCATCATTATTTGTTTTTAAAATAAGTATTCAATAGATTTTTTCAATATTTCCATGTAGCATTTCTATATTTAAGAATCTATATCAAAGTAATAGTCACATTTTAAAGTACATGAGCTCCTGAGAATAATAATAAAGTTGATTTAATTTGCCATTAGACAAAAATCTTAGGACTAGCGCAGTGGCTCAGTGGTTACAGCACTTGCCTGGCATGTGTGAGGACACAGGTTCAAGCCTCAGGACCACATACACAATGAAGTGTTGGGGCAATGAAAGCCACATGAAAAACTAAATAAAATTGATTCTCTCTTTCTCTCTTTAAAAAATAAATAAAATAAAAATCTTAAGAATGGACTACACTATTAGCACTCAGTGATGTACTTTTTTGGGGATCAGTACCTGAAGCTCAGCTTAAATCAATGTCCACACTAACTATTAAGAATTTAATAGTGCACATAAAAGTGAAAGCTAAATTATTCACATATGCCGCTGTTTCTTTGGCATAAGAACACAGATGTTTCCAATTAAAAGTTTGAGTTTTTTTAGTTTACTTGTCTTACTTAAATAAAAAAAACAGGAATAAGTTTGGCATATCATTTGTAAATCCACAATATTTCATAGTCAATTTATAATTTGTTTCAGTGTGGGAGGCATGCATTTTAATATTGATTTTAACATAATGATCTTCTTTTATATCATTGAATGTGAAAAGTAAATGGGTTCAGTGTATGTACCTCACATTTAAGGAACAAGAAGTAGGCAGTTAGTTTTAATTACCTTATGAAGCCTCTTCTGTGTTTGGCTTTGGCAACACTAACTATAACTCTTCTGGTAATGTTTGCACTATTATCTCTAGAGGGATCTTTTGATGCACTCTGACATAACCTCAGAAGCTCTGGCTCTGAATAGGTCTGGACTCAGGAGGAGAAGCACTCATAGCCATGCACTCATCTGCCAAGTGATCTGTGCTTTGGAGAATCAATTCTAGTGTTCTAAAGCAAAAATATATAAGTAATTTTAAGTGACACCTGACCTGAATAGTAATCTTTGTGGTTCTTAAAATCACACAGCAGCAAATTATATCCTAAGTTTATCCATCTTTCTTCCTCAAAAAATTCTTCTCTATAGAATTGATTGACTTTAACAACTGAAACATTTTCAACTTTATAAACATAAGCATTAACTTTTGGTGAATGCTACAATCTCTAGCAAGATGAGGAGAGAAATATGTATCTGAAAATGGCTATCCTTTTACACTTGAAACCATATCCTTTATCTGACAGTGGGAAGTCTGAGTTAGATATGACAATAGGTCCCAATAGCTTGAAGAGTGTACAGACATTTAGGATGACTTGTAATACTGACTCTAGCAATGCTACCATTTCTTTTCAGTTTTAATATGTATGCAAAGGATAAAATAAAAAAATCATGAACATGATTGTGAAAATATTTCACCTGATATTCCTCTTTATGTGTGCTAGTCCTGTTAACCAGATTTGTACCGTTCTACAGATTGTTATGACTTAAAAAGTAAGCTGTTTTATAAAGAGTATTCAAATTTCCCATAAAAAAGTGACTGTCATAAATTGAGCTTCTAAACATAAGAATATAAGTAAACATTAATAAAAGCATTTGAATTCATCTAAAAGTAAAGATGCTTGGAATTTCAATTGTTCTAGGCAGTTTTATACAAAGCACAAGAAAATTTTCCAATTGACAGCTCCAAATTTAGATTACAATCCTCTCTTTCCCAGATAACAGTGAAAATTGGGACCAGAGAATAGGAACTTGGAGACCTCCCCTATGTCCCAATATACATAAAGCTGATATGTCCCAATATACAAAAGCTGATTTATAATTTATAATATGTATTCCTTTTTTCACTAAGTAATCAAGCTCAGAAAAAAAGTTTAAATTTTCAAAATGATTATATTACCAAGTAGTAAAATATCTTACAGGTGTAGGATAATGATAATATATTTTTACCATATGTTTCAGATATGGGCCAGTCAACAGACTAAGTGAAGAAGATCTATCCTCATCAATGTGGGCAGCTATCTCTAACACATTTAGGAACCAGAATAGAACAAAAAAAAAAAAAAAAAGGAAGGGTAGATGTGCTATCTTTTCTTGAGCTGAAACATCCATCTTCACCTGACCTTAGATATTAGACTTCCTGATTCTTAGATCTTCCAGCTCTGGGACTTCCACCAGTTATTTCCTTAGTTCTCCATCATTTTTGCTTGGACTTGGAATTACACCATCACATCTCCTGATTCTCAGAAATTTGGGCTAAAATGAATCATTCCACTGTCTTTCCTGATTCTCCAGTTGGAAGAGAGCATATCATGGAAGTTCTCAGCCTCCATATATTCATTGCCAAAATCTGTTAACCTCCTCTTATGCCTATACATATCCTATTGATTCTTTTTTTCACCTGGGGAATGTTGATTCAAAGAGTTGGTGAATTTATAAACAAGAAAAATGTTTGAAATATGTCCAGAGTTCGGTTCAGGTAAGACAAATGTGTCTAACCCCTGAAATTAAATAAAAAAAATTGCTAGAAAAAATGAAAATAAAATAGTAATTAATTATACTCTACTATATCTATCCTTTAATGGTGTTGTCAATCTTATTTAATAATCTCTAGTATAAAGTAAAAATTCTTAGTAAGTCTCCAGTTTTACAGCCAGGTTTAGCACTCCAGTGTCTTCTACCAAAAAAACGGGTCATCAAATTTAAGACCTACAGCCTTTTTTAAGAGCCTCCTTTTTTTGGCTACAGATTTTTGGCTCAATAATTGTAGTATATGATTATGATGTACCATATTCCTGGTATATGTTGGGGACATAATGGTGATCAAAAAAGAACCAGAAGTTCAGAATTTGGAAACAAAAAGAAAAGGTAGACATTAATCAAATTAGTCAATTGAGTACACTTTAAAAAGTTAGAGAAGTAAATATTATGTTTTAAAGGTTGCTAAATAAATTGTCATGAAGAATGCTTAAACAAAGTGCAATTGTAGTAAAATTGAGTTAGGGTGACTTTTTTTCAATTTTTATTAGTGCATTATAGTAATATATAACGATGGGGTATGTTGTCACATATTTATAGATGCACACAATACACTTATCAATTTGGTCAATATCCCCCCTTCCCCATATCTGTCTACCTCCCTCTTCCCATCCCCCAAACCCTTGCCTCTTTTCTGGGTCCTATGTTTTCCTAAAATACCCAAGTACAGTGACATAATTCTTATACATATGAAGAACATTTTTTTAAATGCATGATTAAAGTATATACAGTGACATACTTATAAATGCTTGGAGTGTACCTTGCTTTAAATCAGTTCCAACATTTCCCCTTCTTCTCCTTTCCTATCATCCCTTGTTATTTTTAGATATATATGACAAAATTAAACATTTATATTTTTGTAAAGGCATACAGTATAGCGTATTCAAATGTTTTATGCAGTATTTTCCAACTATATCTCATAAATATTGACATACAAAGAGGATGGGGGTGTCTTCAGACTCCTGGGATTTCTAGGAGGGGCTTCCAATGAAGAGGACTCATTCTGGTAAGCCCTGAAGTTTTCCAGCCTCCCAGGAGAGCTGAAGCCAGAAGACTTAATGAGCAGGGAGGGAGTATGGATGCTTTCTATTCTCCCTCAGCTGGGAGATGCATACACTGTCTCTTGTGGCACAAGACTCAGAGCCTTTAACTTGTCACGTGATCCTTCTAGGTGGGGGGGAGTGGATAGGGCAGGAAATTGTTCCCCTTTATTCCACAAACTGAAACCCCCCTAAGCAAGGTGGGTCCTGGGCTTGGCCAAGGCTCTTTCTCCCTGGATCAGACTGAAGCCAATGGCTATTTCCTGATGCAGTTTTCATTGGCTACTCTAAAAAGTCAGAAAGAACTGTCTCCTGGGGCTCAGAATGGCAGCCTGGCTTTCCTGCAGAGCAGCCTGTTCTGCTGGGCACCTCAGTGGGCCACTTCCCAGCACAGCTTGAAGCCCTGCCTGCTACAGCTACTCCACTACTCCATGCAGCAGCTCGAAGCCCGTCCCACTGGTGGAATGTAAACAAATAAAGCCGAACTTCTGCATCCCTGGCTGGATGGATAAAATCCCTTTTTTTCTCCTTGTTCTGTTCAGTTCCACCGCAGCTCGCTAGCCCACTTGCTGCCGCGCATGGTGGTACATAAACAAAGCAGAACTGCTTTGTTCCTGGTGGGACGGATAAAATCCCTTTTTCTCTCCATGCTCTGTCAGCTGCTGATGGTGGTTCTGCCAGCAGAATGTAAACAAAGCCAAACTGCTGCGTCCCTGGCGGGACAGGTAAAAACCCTTTTTTTTCCTCCACGTAAAACTCCCAGGACTCAGCTCCTCAAAAAAGCTTCACAAACTAGCACTAGAAGTTCATAGATATATTCCCTAGAATGCTCCTCAAAAATATAAGATAAACCGTGATTTTCCCATCCAAACTGGAGCCACAGGAAAAGTTGC
Organism: Aplodontia rufa; assembly: GCA_004027875.1. Taxonomy (NCBI): domain Eukaryota; kingdom Metazoa; phylum Chordata; class Mammalia; order Rodentia; family Aplodontiidae; genus Aplodontia; species Aplodontia rufa. The sequence goes on along the minus strand of PVKS010001443.1, from coordinate 125,450 downwards.
CTCCCTTCAACTTGCCATCTTCCTCCTACCCAAGAATCCTTACTATCTTATCTTTTACTTTTCCTTTTTTTAAAAAATTTCTTTTCTTTTCTTTTTTCTTCTATTGAGTTCTTTTTCTTTCTCTAGCAAATCCTCCACTTTCTCACTGTCAATAATTGGTCAATATAATCTCCTCTCTAAATTTCACTTGTGTTCCCTTATCTCTTTGGCTCCCTATTAGTTTATTCCTTTCAAACCCCCACCATTAAGACTGTATAACTATTACTGCTGTGAATGTCAATCTGAGTAACAATTGTATGTTTTGAAGCCTGATATAGGTCATATTTATATCCTATTGTCGCTGAAAGTATTGATTATCTCTATCATTAGTTTAATAGGCTAAATTCAAAAGTGTACTGTAACCTGTTCTAAATAACTAGTTTAATACTATTTATTGTAAGCTTTGGTTGTACATTTTGATAATCTCTTACTAGCCAATGAGGTGTTGGAAATTTTAAGGGACACTAACAGTTCATAGGAAAGGGATTAGACTTCTGAACTCAACTTTCCTGACAATACCCCAACCCGAGTAAGGGACTGGATAAAACTCCCAGTCAAACATTATAGTCCTTAAGGAAAAAAAATCAGTTAGAGATTGCAAGGCAAGGACTCGCATTGACTTATGGAGTGAGAAGAAGCCTGAGCAGAGCCCCCTTCATCAGTGTGAACCCCAGGACTCTGGCCCACCATAGAAGGTGAACCAAACACTTCCAAGGACACCCCATAACCAGATTTCACACAGTTGTCATGCACACCAACTGGGTCTTGATAATCTAGGACCATTCTACCACCAAGGATTCCAGACCCCAACACAGCAAGTAGGCTGGTCCATCGTGGCCCACCTAACACATCTGGGGCCCTAGCACCCATTGACTAGCCTGAAAAACACAGCAAATGGCCCAGTAACCCCAACATGTGCCAAGCCAAAGTCCTAGAACCTTAACCCAAAATCTGCAATGAAACAAGCCTCCAGGCGGAAAAAGTCTTTACGAATGAAGAAGTTATCAAAGAGGCAGTATCCAACCCAACCCAAGAGTCAGGAAGAAGAATCCTGATTCTTGCTTGCTTCCACAAAGTGATCTCCCATCAAATAAGTGAGAAGAAGCTATTCAAAGATGAGGAATCAAACTAGAAGAGGGTCACTTTAATCCCATAACTCTCCTAGCAAGGGAGCTATGCCTGGGGACTGGGAGGAAAATCTAGAACAAATTATCAATGATCTGATAACAAAAAAGATCAATGAATTAAAAGAAGAGATAGTGAAAGGAATAAATGAAAAAACTCAAGAGTTGAGAAACTCTATCATTAAAGAAATTGAGTCCCTCAAAAAGGAAGTAACAAAGCTAAAATATGGAGTCCATGACATGAGAGGGACCATGGAAGAATTTAATAATAGACTAATTTCAGTAGAAAATAGAACCTCCACTATTGAAGGAAGAACTTCTGATAATGAGGACAGGCTAACCAAGCTAGAGCACACCAATGACAAAAATGAAAAACAAATAAAGGAACATGATCAGAATTTTTAAAATGTCTGGGATGAAGTGAGAAGAAACAATTTAAGAGTAATTGGGACTCAAGAAGAAACCAAAAGAAGCATGAATGGTATGAGGAACATCTTCAAGGAAATAGTGACAAGAAATTTTGTCATATAAAAATATAATCAGACCTGCTCTTCTAGGAAGCTTACAAGACACCCAATAGGCCTAATCAAATGAGAAACTTGCCAAGACATATCCTATTCAAAATGTACAGCAGGGATACCAAGGAAACATTACTAAAAACAGCAAGGGAGAAATGCCAAACCACATTTAGAGGTAAACCAATGTGAATTGTCTGTGACTTTTCAGCTCAGACTCTGGAGGCAAGAAGGTCTTGAAAAGAAACCTTTCAACATCTGAATGACCACAGCATGCAGCCAAGAATTCTGTACCTGGCAAAACTCACCTTCAAATTTAATGGAGAAATAAGAACTATTCATGATAAGACAAAACTGGCAGATTTGTAAACAGAAAACTTGCCTTACAAAGAATTCTGAAGGAAATACTCCAGACAGAAGAACAAGTAATCAATACCCAAACTCACAAACAGAGGAAATTTGGTAAAATTATCACCCATCAATAACCAAACAAGTTAACCACAGATCTAGCTAAATAAGACAAAAATGACTATGAACCAGTCATACTCTTCTATTTTAAAACTGAATGTGAATGGTTTAAATGCACCACTCAAAAGAAACAGACTTGCAGACTATATCAAAAAACAAAATCCAACAATATGCTGCTTACAATAAACCCACCTAACAGGCAATGATGTCCACAGATTAAGGGTGAAAGGGTAGAAAAAATTTACCATGTGTATGGCCCAAGAAAGCAAGCCAGTGTGGCAATGCTTATATCCAACAAAGTAGATTTCAATCATAAATTAGTCAGAAGAGATAAAGAAGGCCACTACTTAGTACTAAAAGGAACCCTAAAAGAGGAAGAAATAATCATAGTTAATATTTGCTCTCCAAACAGCAGTGCACACAACTATTGACTAAATTAGTTCATGGCATCAACCTACTCGTGGACTTTAACACAATAATGCTGGGAGACTTCAACACTCCTCTGTCACCATTAGACAGATCATCAAAACAAAAAATCAATAAGCAAATCACCAGCCTAAATAATTCCATAAATCAAAAGGACTTAACTGACATATATTGAATATTCCACCCCAAGATAGCAGAATACACCTTCTTCGCTGCAGCACATGGATCCTTTTCCAAAATAGATATTTTGGTTCACAAAGACAATCTCAGTAAACATAAAAAAGTAGATATTATTCTGTGTATCCCATCAGCACACAATGCCATGACCCTAGCAATCAACAGTAAAAATCATAACAGAAAACACACATATTCATGGAGATTGAATAATATAAAGGAAGATTGGATCCAAGAAGACATGAGAGAAGAAATCCAAAAATTCTTGGAAGAGAATGAAAATGAAAACACAAAATATTGAAACCTCTGGAACAGCATGAAAGCATTCCTAAGGGGAAAATTTATGGTACTGAGTGCCCACATTAGAAATGAAGAGAGATCCCAAATAAATAAGGTTATGTTCCATCTCAAAGTCCTTCAAAAGCTAGAACAATATAATCCCAAAGTCAGTTGAAGACAGGAAATAATCAAAATCAGAGTTGAAATAAATGAAATTGAGAATGAGAAAAGCAATAAAAAGAATTGATGAAATAAAGAGATGATACTTTGAAAAAATAAACAAGACTGATAGATCCTTAGCAAATCTCACTAAAAGAAGGAGAGAAATGAAGCAAATCAATAAAATCTCCAATGAAAAGGGAGTGATCATCACTGACCCCCATGGAAATCCAACAAATTATAAGATCTTACTTTGAAAATCTATACTCCTCCAAATTAGATAATATGGAAGAAATGGATAAATTTCTAGACACATAAAACATCCCTAAAATGACACAGAATGGTATAAAATTCCTAAACAACCCAATAACAAACACTGAAATCCATATGGCAATTAAAAGTCTACCAAAGAAAAAAAGGCCAGAACCTGATGACTTCCCCACAGATTTTTACCACAATTTTGAGGAGGAACTAACACCTCTCCTCATTAAGTTATTTCAAGAAATCGAAAAGGAGGGAACTCTCTCAAACACTTTTTATGAAGCAACCATAATTCTGATACCAAAACCCAACAAGAATACATCAAAAAAAGAAAACTAAAGACGAATATCCCTGATGAACCTGCACACAACAATCCTTACTAAAGTCCTAGCAAACTGTATTCAAAAACTTATCAAAAAGATAATCCATCATGATCATGCAGGTATCATTTCAAGTATGCAGGACTGGTTCAACATATGCAAAGCAATTAGCGTAATTCACCACTTAAACAGAATCAAGGACAAAACCATATGATTATTTAAATCAAAGCAGAAAAGGCCTTTGATAAAATCTAGTACCCTTTTATGCTTAAAACTCTAGAGAAGATAGGGATCAAAGGAACTTTTCTGAACTATATAAAGGCTATATATGCTAAACCTTCAGCTAGTATAATTCTAAATGGATAAAAGCTGAAAGTGTTTCCACTAAACTTTGGAACAAGACAAGGCTATCAGCCTTCAACACTTTTATTCAATATTGTTCTTGAGACCCTAGCTGGAGCAATAAGACAAGAGAAAGAAATCAAAGGAATAATAATAGGAAGAGAGGAAGTCAAACATCCTTTTTGCTGATAATATGATCCTGTAACTGGAAGAGCCAAAAAACTCCAATAGTAAACTGTTTGAACTTATAAACAGATTTAGCAAAGTGGCAGGATACAAGATCAAAAACCATAAACTAATACTTTTCCTGTACACTAACAATAATAGGACAGATGAAGAAATTAGGAAATCAGTCTTATTCATAATATCCTCAAAAAGAATAAAATACTTGGGAATTAACCTTATAAGGGAAATCAAAGATCTCTACAATGAAAATTATCGGACATTGAAGAATGAAATCCAAGATGACCTAAGAAGATGGAAAGATGTTACATGCCTTTGGTTAGGCAGAATTAATACAATAAAAATGGCGATTCTGCCAAAAGCTCTATATAGATTAATGCAATCCCTATTAAGATACCAATGTCATTCTTTACAGATATAGAAAAAACAATTCTCAAATTCTTTTGGAGCAATAAGAAACCCCGAGTTTCCAAAACATTACAAAGCAAGAAATACAAAACAGGTGGTTTTGCTATACCAGTTCTAAAACTATACTATAGAGCTGAGTAATAAAGACACCATGGTACTGGTATCAAGATAAGAAAGTAGACCAATGGAATAGAATAGAGGACCCTGAAACAAACCCACAAATCTTTAAGCATCTCATTTTTGACAAGAGGGGACAAAATATTACATGGAGAAGAAATAGTATTTTCAATAAATGGTGCTGGACAAACTGGACAGCCACTTATAGAAAGTTGAAATTAGACCCTTATCTTTCACCTTTCATGAGAATCAAATCAAAATGGATGAAGGAGCTAGTAATTCAACAAGCTCCCTTGCAACTGATGGAAGACAAATTAGGTCCAACACTTCAGCATTTGGGAGTAGGCAAAGACTTTCTGAACACATCTCCTAAAGTGAAGGAAGTAAAGTCAAAACTCAGTAATTAGGATGTCATAAAGCTAAAAAGCTTTTGCACTGCCAAGAAAATAATCAAAACAGTCAAGAGGATTCCTACAGAATGGGAGCGAATCATGGGCTTTGATTCTTATGACAGGGGCCTCATATCCAGAATCTACAAAATCCTCAAAAAACCTCAACTTCAAAAACACAAACAACCCAATCAATAAATGGGCCAAAGAGCTAAATAGAAACTTCACATCAGAGGACATTGATCAAGCCAATTAATACATGAGAAAGTGTTCTAAATCACTAGTAATCAGAGAAATGCAAATGAAAACTACATTAAGATTTCACCACACTCCAGTCAGATTGGCAAAAATGAACTCAATAAACAATAATAGATGTTGGAGAGGTTGTAGAGGGATAGGTACACTAACACACTGTACACTGCAGATTGGTACAGCCCCTCTGGAAAGCTGTACTGTGGAGAATTCTCAAAACCTAGGTTCGAACCCACCATATGATCCAGCTATTCTTCTGTTGGGTATATTTCCAGGGGATTTAGAATCAGCACATTGCAGCAACACAGCAAAATCAATGTTCATAGCAGTTCAATTGACAATAGCTGAATTCTGGAAACAACCCAGATGCCCCTCACTGGATGAATGGATCCAGTATACATATATACCCTTCTGATTTAAACTTCTGTTTTTTGAAATCACCTCTCCGTGTTGCCCAGGTTGTCCTCAAACTCCTGGACTCAAATAATTGTCCTGCTTCTCTCTCTCAAGTCGGAGGGATTATGGACACATGCCACTATGCCTGGATAGAACTAATTTGTGTGAAGCACATAGCCAGTGCTGCCACACAGTAAGTATTTAATAAATGATAGAAGATAATACCATAACTCATTATGATAGCAATGTAATAACCTGTGTTATAGAAACAATAACAACGTATTGGATTATTCTAAGGTGGCAGATGAGTTATAATATGAAGTAGCCATTACAGCACCAGGCCTGCATTAGGTATTCAATTAGAGGCAGCCTTTTGTGAGCACACTGCTCTCTCTTACTTCTAATACTTTTGTTCATCAATAAATACAGTTCCCATATGAAAAAATTATACACCATCTTCATAAATCTTTTTGCAGAATCCAACAGTACAAAAAGATGCAACCATACATAATGTAAAATCATGTAGCTTCAACTAGAAATTTATTCTTGCTTTAGAATTATTTTCTTTATCCCTTGGATTGATTCCTTATAATACTACCAACAGTTGTTATAAAGATTTGCTTCCTTCACACCTGAATTCCTGCAATTTGTTGTAGAATTGTGATTTTTTAAAATAGATTTATTTTTAGAGCAGTTTTAAGTTCACAGTAAAATTTAAAGTACAGAGATGTCCCAAATACTCCCTGCCCTCACACTTAACTTTTTTTTTTACTTTACTAAAAGATCATGTTTGATTGACATGGTTTCACCAATATTCATTACTATGATCCAAAATATTTCAATCTTTATATTATTCTTGTTTTCCTTCTTCACATTCTCAGTAGCATTGATGTTCTGCTGTATTTTAAGACAAAGTTTCCCAATTTCATTTCCTTTTTTATCTTCTGGGAACCCACTCTTTTAATCTTCTACTAACGATGTAAAATATTTAACCTACCCCTATCAATTTGTTTCTGACATTTCACTTTGCAGTGTCACAAGCTTTGAAGCAGTTTTATATGACACTTGGGTTTCCTTCTCTGTTATTTCATTTGCACTTCCAAATTTCTCAAACAAATGGTATGTATTGACTCACTAACTCTCAGATTTTTTTTTGAAACTTTTAAAATATTTTGATGTTGAAGGATACCCACCTTCCATAAGTTACCAATTACCTCTGGATCCTCATACCAGAGACTCTATCAATCCTTCCTTTCCTTGGATCTACCATGAGCACTTGGCCACACCTTGAAACAATCAGAGAAACAGCATAAAAGACAAAAAATCAGAAAGCAGTTATGTATTCTGGGAACACATCCAAGGTTAGTTCCAAAAGTTACAGGAAACAGGCAAAAGATAAAAATGTAGAGGAAAAGAGCAAACACTTCCAAAATCAAAATCATTTAGAGTTAGAAAATGGAGTTTCAACCATGAGATGTCACTGTTTAAATACTTATTGTACAAGGCAAGGGATTGAGCTTCCATTTAAACCTGAAAATTTGTGTTTGTGTGAAATTGGCACAAGCAGTTCAAATCAACAGAATCTACTGTCCTGATTACTGAGCTGGATGTTTTTCTCTGTGATTTCAATATTATTGATTAAAATGACAAATTAAAATGAATGTGAAGAGGCCGTGAATGTAGCTAAACACAGCTGGAAATACAGTTGCAGGGAGTCATCAGAAGAACAAAATGTTTAAATACTGTTCTCGGAAGTAAGAATATCTCCAAATACCCTGAACATTAATTAACTACCAGCAATTGATAATAGTTAATATTGTACATAATCATTCAACTTAGTCCATACTTTTGAAAGCTTATGTCAAAATTATATAGAGCAAGAGAACATTATGGATAGGTATAGATTTCAGTAAAATAGGCAGAAATTTCTAGGATAAAAATAAGTCCATTGCATTAAAAATCAACGCTGTTGTGTTAAGCATAAATGAGGCTTTTTCTCAGCAAGCAGAATACTGAAAAATATGTGTGCTGAAATTTCTTTCAGTCGGGTGGTCACATCAAGTTTCTTCTTACATGTAGAATTTTGAACTTTTTTAGTCACTACACAAAATAAGCTAAAAAGAGGTAATTTTTGTGCCCTCAAAGAAATAACACTTTGATAAATGCTAGTCTTAGAACACTTAACTTCTTCTATTTTTCCTAAAGAATGAATATGAAAAATTACAAGCAGCATGTAAATAAAACACAAAATAGATAAATTAAATGATTAGTAGAATAGAAGGATTATATGTACTAGAATCAGTAACTGCAGATGATTTGTAATAAAAATAGAATTAAAATGAATATAAAACAAAGAAAAAGTGAATAATAGAACTCCAAAGAACTGTGAAATAGCTATTTTGTATCATCTTCACACTATTTGTATAATTTGCATTATATGTTCAATAGTAACAACAACAGTATTATTTTATAGAGACCTTGAATGTAATATGAAGCAAAAATTCACATGAAATTATAGCTTGGTACAGGTAAGCATGTGAACTTGAAAATGTATCTCTACATACCTAAAATCATTGTATACAGAAACTAGTTGTAGGAAAAGAAGAATAATTCTTTACAAATTCTTTATTATGTACTAAAAGAAATAATCAGTTAACAATTTCAACAGCAATATTTTCTCTCATTTTAACATTAAAGAACATGTATTTAAATTTTAATATTTGATATTTTAAAATTTATGTCCAATTGTGGCCCATTAACTTTTTGACAAGTAGAATTAGGTACATTACCCAATTTTCCCATTATTTATTAATTACCTTTCATTTTGAACGGGCTCTAGTCTTCTAATTTCTGTCATTACTCAACATTCTAATCTTTGGCATTGCTGATAATACTACTGAATTTACAAATGATTTTCAACATCTAATAATGGAATAAAAATCAAAAGTCCCACTTGATTCATATTATAAACTCAGTAAGGTTATAAAATAAAAAGGTCTGCCTTATGTGCTCCAAATTCTTAGCAATGAATTTTAGTAGTGAGGTGTAAAATGAATCTAGAAATGCACATAATTAAGATCATATTGGTAGTGAGGACAAATTAATTGCATGACACAATTAATAAAATAATAAAAATAAAATCTAATAAAGCAATACAAAATATTTTAGTAGGAGATTCTCTTTAGAAACCCAACTTAGGTATAATTTACACAAAATAAAACTTACCTATTCTGAAAGTAATTTAGAGAAACTTTGAAATGTATATACTCATGCTAGTGCAACTCAAAAAAATGTCTTTTAAAGGGAGAGAATGAGAGAGAGAAAGAAAGAGAGAATTAACTTTTATAGATTTTTTTATCTGGTTCTAGTTTCTCTAACACCGAGTTGTGTGGGTGATGCTGGAGTTCAAACTCTGGTCCTCACACATTCCAGGCAAGTGTTCTAACCTCTAAATCACTGCTCCAGCCCCTGAAGCATTTTTTTTTTTCTATTCTTCATCCTTTCCTACTCAAACCTCTCAAATCTTAATATGTTTTTATTCATAAAATTTATTACATATAATAATGTAATTTAAAATTATTTTGCCCATCTGAGAATATTTTACTAAAGATTTCACATAAATGTAATTATATAGCATCTGTAAATTTGTGTCTAGCATGATATCTTCAGTATATTTTTACTTTCATTTATAGTCTTTATACATGAATCATTAATTTTTCATTAATTATTAGTACTCCTCTCCAAAAATACAACACAATTTGTTCTGAATTCACTGTATGATAGGTGTTTTTCCAGTTCTTATCTATTATGAACAAAGTCGTCTTCAAGAATCATTCTCAAGGCTATTTGTTTGTTTTGTTTTGTTTTGTTTTTCTTTGAGAAGGTCCATTTATACTTTCCTGGGAAAAATCCTATAGTTATTTTATTGGATCATATAGTGATTATATTTAATTTTGTAAGAAACCACATAATTATTTTCCCCAGTGTTTTACCATGTTGTACTCATACAAGAAATATATTACAATTCTGGTGGTTTTGTGTCATCAAGAACTCTAGTATTTTTATCAGTCTTTCAAATTGTAGTTTTTGCAATGAATGTGCAGTGGTATCTTATTAATTTACATTATCTCAATGCTTAGCAATGCTGAGCCTTCTTTTCAAATGCTGTTTTTATGATTTCTCTTGAAATGTCCTTTGCACATTTTTAAAATTATCTTATTAGATTGTAAATGTTCATATATATTGGATGCAAATCCTTTTAAAAATATATTAGTTGCTTTCTTTCAATGTGTGCTTTGAACTTTCATTTCAAACAGTGGCTTTTGGAGAAATATCTTAATTTTGATATAATTCATTTATCTTTTTTTAATATTTGATGCTCTTCATATCCTATTTAAGATAATTTTTCTCTTACCACAAGAATAAGATTTTTTTTCCTATTATCTTCTAGAAGTTTTGTAGTGTACCTTTGACATTTAGGTTTATAATCCCTTTCGACAAGTTGTGTCTATTTTTTTCTTTTTTTTTTAAAGAGAGAGGGACAGAGAGAGAGAGAGAGAGAGAGAATGAGAGAATCAATTTTTTTTCCTTTTTTTTTCAGGGCTGAGGACCGAACTCGGGCCTTGCACATGCTAGGCAAGCACTCTGCCACTGAGCTAAATCCCCAACCCCAAGAATCAATTTTTTATTTATTATTTATTAGATGATATACAGTTACAATTGAGGAGGAAACATTATCAAATATTCCAGAACAAATGAATATATACTTAGTTATCTAGGGCTAATGCCATGTCATGGATGCCCATCTTGGGTTTCCCCCAGAAGAACTCCTGAGTTAAATGGATATCTTGTGGAGGGCAGAGATCTCCTTCTGAGATGATTCCCCCATATTCCCACCCTCCAGTCTCCTACGAGTTCTTCCTTCACCCTTCCCCCATCCCCCTCCCTACACCTCCAAGTATCCTAGGGAGTCATCTCCCTGTTGCGTTGAGAATCATACAATTTGAAATTATTATTAGCTTAGCAGTCTAACATACTGCTTCCCCATGTATTCTAGCTTCCACAGATGAGAGATACCATTCGGCCCTTGAGTCTCTGAGATTGGGATACTTCACTTTGCATAATTTTTCCGGAGAGAATCAATTTTATTTGGATTTTCATGTGGCTTTTGCTGCTCGGAGACTTCATTGTGTACGTAGTGCTGGAGTTCGAACCCACATCCTTGCGCATCCAGGCAGGTGCTGTGACCGCTGAACAACCACTTCAGCCCCAAATTGTGTCTATTTTTTGAGGTAGAGTCCAATGTCTATATTTAGATCTAAAACTATGTCATAAGCTCAAAGATTATCTCTTGAAATGATTTAACAATTCCTAAAATTACTTTGGAAATTTTTTGAAGATCAATTCACTATAAATGTATGAATATATTTCTGTAACCTATATTTGCACATCTAGTGTATTGCCAATACCATAATGTCTTACTTATTTTGATTATATTTTTTTAATTTTAATGTTTAAATTATCCAACTCCATCTTTCGTGTGTAAAATTAGATATATTCTCCTACTTTATTTTAAAATAATTATAAATATTAAATATAGATTGTACATTTTCGTAAGCACACACATAGCCTAAGTTCCCTTTGGGATCATATGAACACAGTGTATGACTCTTTCATCATAAATTTTCATGTTCAATTAGAAAGGTAATAGTGTCCAACTCTTTACTCAAACACCACTCCAGATGTTGCTTTTAAATCAACACTTGTTTATTTGGCTTTGAGTAAAATAGATTACCTTCCACAATCTTACCATTTTGCCCAATCAGTTGAAGCCATTAAAGCTTACCCAAAATGAAAGAATTTAAGAAAGTCTTTATTACTCTGTTACTCTGTTACTTTGTTACTCAAGACTGCAACATACTATCTTTTCAGAATTCCCCACATGCCAGCCCTCCTTAGAGGTTTGGGATTTGCCAGGCCCCACAGTTTCATGAGTTAATTCCTTAAAATAAACCTATTTATATGCATCTTAGGGATACTGTTTCTTTGGAGTACCCAAACTAATTCTCACACACTTTCTATCCCTTCAATCTCTCTCGCAAACTAAGTATATTCAGATTTTTTATTTAACTATTAAAGTATTGCACATAACATTTTAAAGTATTTCATAAGCCAATTCCTTTTAAATTGCATTTTAACCTAATTTTAATTTATTTATGGCTAGTATATAGAGAATCAATTTTTACTACTTTCAAATTGAAATTAGTTAACTTTTTCTAAATTCATTTGTTAGAATCTTGTGTTTTAGCAGATAACATTTTGTTTATAAAAGAAGATAGAATTTTTTTTGTTTCCAACTTATATAACTTTAATTGCTTTTACTTACCTGATTTTCTTAATCTAGAGAGAAACGGAATGTCTTAGAAAAATTATCAGTTCTACACTGTCCTATAGAAATTAACCTATAGAAAGTGTAACAATGATACTTCTTGGGAAGAAAAAAGTAGCAACTTTTCTATAGTTTTGTAGACTGAAGTAAAAGAAATACATAGATTCATCATAATACTTTTGTAATAATTTCAAGTAATCTCATTATTTTCACACCTTTTAGAGATGTATTTTAATTCATATTGAAAATAAAATATATATGTTCCATAGACAAACAATAAAAAATGTGTTCTTTCAACTTCTGAGAATTATTCAAAATTAATGGACCTGTTTGATAAAAGTTGATTATGAAGAAAACAGAATTTTCTCAGGCATGACATATTTTCAAAGATTAACAGTTATCAGCATGCATTAAAAGTCAGAGTAGAGTGGCACAAAGAGATCCAAATAGAAAAAAAAAGTAAGGAGGAGGAAGTAGAGAAGGATGAGAAGAAAACAAATATAGCACATTATATTCTAGGCTGGGTCTTAGAAGTTGCAAGTGTCTTGGCACTGGGTTGTGGAGCATAAAGGAAATTATCATACACCTGAGAGCCAAAGCTTGAGATCTAATTTCTATCTGTCACTCTGTGATCACTCTGTGATCTTTAACCTCTTTGAGCCTCAGATTTCTTCAAGTGTAAAATAGGGATAATTATCATGGAAATCTAATAGCATTATGATGAGGATTAAATGAACTACTATTTGTAAATGATTTAAAAGGATGTCAAACACCTATTAAGCTGTGTGTGTGTGTGTGTGTGTGTGTGTGTGTGTGTGTGTGTGTTTTAAGTACAATTCTAAATGTATTCCACTTTAGGAAGAAAATATGTTGTTCATATACCTCACAGAAAAATATAAGAATTGTCTTCATATTTATTCCCATGGTCTCTGGACTGCTTAATAAGTTATACTTTTAACTATAAAAATGTTTGCAGATTTCACTACACATAAAATTTTCTTTCCTTTTCTTTTCTTTTAAAAACATTTTTTTTTTTTTTTGGTACCTGGTTTTAAACTCAGGGGCACTTAACTACTGAGCCACATCCATACCTGTTTTTATTTTTTATTTTGAGACAGGGTCTCACTAAGTTACTTAGGGCCTTGCTAAGTTGCTGAGGCTGGCTTTAAACTTGTGATCTTCCTGCCTCAGTCTCCCAAACCATTGGATTACAGGTACGCAACACCATGCCCAGCTGAACAGAAAATTTTCTATGTCTACTTTTTAGGGTATTATTACAAAGGAAACAAACTCTTAATATTTTTATGTGCTAAAAAAGAGCTAAAAGTCTCCATTAGCACTCTTTTTTCTTCCTCCCTTCCATCACTATTCATTGTATGTGTCTCCTCATCTTCAAATGAGAGCTTCCATGGATCTTTCCCAAGGAAGTCCTCTCTAACTTTATTGCATGTATGTATCACATTTGCTTTATCCATTCATCTATTGATGGGCATCTGGGCTGGTTCCACAGTTTATCTGTTATGAATTGTATTGCTAGACTCACGGGTATGCATATATCACTGCCTAATACATGTCTTAATGAGTCTTATATCTTGCCTTTAAAATATTCACTGCAATTATAATTAAATAATTATGTTTTATAATAATCTATATTCTTTTCACCTCTATCACAAGATTTTAATTTCTCAAGAACAGAGTCATTCTTGTGTATAAATATATCTTCTGTATGGTACAAAGTACTTGAAAATTCTCTGAGTGGAGGAATCGATGCATATTCCTTTTTTATCCTTAGTTATTGAACATACAACAAATACCTCTTGCATCAAAGAATGAATGATCTGAACATAAAATAAAAGTGATCAATTATTATTTTTAAGTCTTTTCAATTATGATACAACACCACAGTATACCTTGACATAAGCAGAAAAGCATGGACTCCAATCTGCTTCCCTCCCTCCGTTCCACTGATCCTTCTTCAATCCAGTTAGTATTTACTTTTTTAATTACTCTTTTAAAGTTAATTCTATATTTGTTCTACAAATTTAGGATGCTGATTTTCTTAATGCTGCAGACATCAGTAGTGTATTGTTTGTTTAGTCTAAACACATTCAAAATGAAAACTCAAAAGAATCCACCTGAAACAATTAAACTAGATTCTACCAGCATATAATGCTTTTAAATAAGTGGTTTTATTGTCAGTGTTTTTCCCCCCAGGCATATTTTTCCTCTACCTTCTCCTTCCTGTTTTTTATATATATGTATAAAACACACACACACACACACACACACACACACACACACACATAAGTGTATGTATATGTGTATATATACGCACATATATATACACATGTATGTATTTCCAATTGAGGATATTGCCCTGTAACCTATAAAATCTGTTCTGGTACCAAAAGAAATGACAAATATTAAGAAATGACAAATGTTAGGATGCTGATTTTTTTTGCCATATTTTGAAATCACAACTTTAAGTCACCATCCAATGCTATAATTCTAATAAAGTTCTGTTGCATTTACTTGATGCAGTAAATATATATTTGCATTAAGGGCTGAATTTTAGGCAGAATTTTACAATGACCCTTATTCTGATATTCTCACTTCTGGTCTACACACACTTTCTTCTATTTAACTAGGTACTTCCCTGAAAAGATTTTACATATTTAATTGAGATAGCAAATCACTTGAGCCTGCAGTAAGATTTCATAGTTGGGCATTAAGACTCTTTAATGATAAGGCCTAGAAATTAGATCAGAGAAAATCAGAGAAATTTAAGTGTGAAAGGTATCCTATACAAGGGAAGTCATCTATTTCTGGTTTTGAAGATCATAGAACATAGGTAATGATTAGGGCAGCCGCTAGAAGTGAAGAGGAACTCACAAGTGAAAAGCAAAAAGAAAACAAGGATCCTAGTGCTATCACTCCAAGGAATTGAACATGAATGAGCTTGGAAACAGATTCTTCCCACATTCTCAAGACAAGAAACAGCCTAGCCTGTGTCTTGAATTGCAGGCATTGACACAATGGATACAGACACACTGTATCCAGACTTCAAACTCACAGACTTGCAAGCTCATAAGTAGGTATTGTTTCAAGCTACTAAGTTCATAGCAGTTTTCATGCTGCAATAGAAAAAGAATTAAATCTGTCCATAGAAATAAATAGGTCTGTTTGTATTTATAAAGAAAAATTTCACAGGGTTCAAATTAATCCAGTTTGATCACAATGTTTTCAGACTCAAATTTTAATTGACTAATCATAAACTCTAGAAGAAAAAGACCTAGTATGGTAAAATACTTTATTGCAAACTTTCTGTAAATTAGCTGTAGTCAGACAATACTAATGGCAATTAAGAAGGTGATAAATAAGAGCTTTCAAACACACACATTGTATATTTGGAGGGATTTTGCTATTCATGCTTCAGTACAAAATACATGCTTACTTGTTTGTATACACCAGAGAGATAATCCAGATTTATAGATTTCATAAGTTTGTTTCTTTTGACGTCAGTTGACCTTCATCTCTAGTGTTTCTTGAACGTATTTGATTCCTGTCGCTACAAGTGGAAATCACAAATAGAAGAGGAAAGGCACAATCCCCATTGTGTTTAAAGATCAGATCTCTGTCATTTCTCTGTGGCTTTCTATAAAAGAGGTGAGTCTGCAACCTGCAGACTACAATAAACAAACCTCTTTGAAATCTAAACAATTCAAAAATTCTGAATCAAGAGTATGGCACATGGAAGAAACAAGCATAGAAGGAGCAAGATGGAGGAGAATTTCTGATTTTCTACAGTACTGAGACAGCTGCTCTGCTACGTTATATACGACTCCCAGCACAGTTCTTCTCCATAATGTGTTGAGAGCAGCACTGTGCATCCTTGTATATCTGAGTCCCTAGCATTACTGTCTCGTGTTGCTTTATAACCATAATAAACTCTTGCGAATCCTAGAAACTAACTCAGTGGGGCTCTGATGGTGAATTCATTTTCATAACCTCTTTTGTTGTCACAAATGTGATCCAAAAGGGTGCCAAGTCAGCAGTTCCTAGCTGCTTATTAATATAGCACATTACAGAGATTAGTTTAAAAATTCAACAGATGTAATATAATGAAACATTTTACTTATAATTACAATTATGCTAACAGTTAATAATAATTGGGCTCCTGTGCCTATATTTCATTTTGCTCTAAAGACAATTGGGTCTTTTCAAAAGTAGATAACCTCTCAGCAGGTATTCTGCTTAAGAAGCCAGCCTAATCAAGTGAGAGTAAAAAGTAGTTATGGAACAGCAACAAGTGTGCAGCTAAGAAACAGAAAAGAAAGCAATTTGAAGATCACTTGTTCTTAAAGAGAAAGAAGCACTGCAAAACAAAAGCCAGGAGGCTTGATGACAATGTATAAACACGTGGGAGTAGGAGGCAGAAAAATGTGTCTTGTGATTAGTGAAACACTGTTACCATTTATATGATGTATAGAATTAGATGTCATTGCAAAAAGCAAGCTAGTCAACAATAGCTCATTGCTGCAAACACTATGCTTGAAGATTTAGTAAAGGTAGGGAATTTCCATTCTAATGATTATCAACCTATCTATTATCCATCATACCACATTTAAGTCTGTTACTATATATATATATAATCTTATTATAAAATGCAACACAAAACTTAAACATCAAATACAAGCTTCAGACATTCATTAACAAATAATCAAACTTCTCTAAATACAAAATGCACATTTCAGGTTTTATTGAATAAAAAGATTCATCACAATGTAAGTGTTTTGACTTCACAGTGAAATGTGTAGCTTTTAATGGATTCCACTAAATGATGTTATCGCCTCTACATGCTGAATTTTAATGTTACGTCAATAATTGAGTAGAGATGGCTGAATTTTAAACTGGTGGTGAAGCATGATAAGTAATAAAAGAGGTATTCAAAGTCTATGTTTCAGGAGAATCTACTTGAAAGTACCCGAAATTAGACTTTAAAAAATTATAAATGCTAAGTGAATAACAGGTACTATTTATAAAGTGACAATAAGATATAATTTTTTTCCTTTAGGGAATTTGCAATTTATAGAAAGATGTGCAATAAATAAACATATAATTATAAATTATGAAAATATAATTAAAATAAATTTTGAGTTCTACTTTTAACTCAGGGGACTGGAATTAAGAGTGAACGGTCTAGACTGGTACATCTCACTTGGAGCCATTTTAGCTGAGACCATTTTGCTCAGAGGACTTGTTTGAGTGACTGAATTGATGGGGTAGTTGCAGGCTGAGAATATGCACAAAGGGATCTGAAGTGTACTTCAGTATAAATGTGAGTGGTCCAGTGTAACATTGGAGTTTATTGGACAAGAAATATTTTAAGGCAGGTTAAAGAATTTGGAATTTTATTTTAACTACATTGCAAGTTCATGAAAATTTTCTAGAGTATGAGGAATGATGACAATTTAATTATTCAAAACATCACTTTGAATTCTGTGTGGAGATAGAACAATGTGTGAGACATGAGTTGTACAAGGGAGATCAATTTGGAGGCTGCTGTGAAAACCTAGGTGAATGACAATGATAACTTAGACTAGATATTTAAAATTAGATCTTTGGGAACAATAACCATGCATTGAGTCACCCAAGTTTAAAATGGCACAAAAAACATGGTGCTATTAGCACTGCAGGATTGAATTTATTTATTGTTTATGAAGATTTTATGATGTTTGTTGCATAAAGTTTGAGAAATTTTAGTAATGTTATAATTCAGTTAAAATAAAAAGTACGGCAAACCATGAACATTTAGCAAAAAAGAAATGAAATAACACCCCAAACTAAAGTATCTTTAAAAATTGACTGTAGGGGACACAATTTGCTTATCAAAGTTTTAGAAACTAGTGAAGCGAAGGAAACATGATTTCAACTTACAAAAGAAAAACACTTTTAAAATTGGGTTGGAGCAGTGGCTCAGTGGTTACGTTGCTTGTGCAGCATGTGCAAATACACAGGTTCAAACCCCAGCACCCACTTACACAACTAAGTGTCGGAGCAATGAAAGCCATGTGAAAAACTCAATAAAAATTGATTCTGTCTCTCTCTCTCTCACTGTCCTTCTCTTTTTAAAAGAAAAAAAATTTCAAGACTTAAAACTATTTCTCAGTTGAAATAAGGCAATTCCCGATTCTGTTATTCAGTGGAAATTTTCTTCTCATGAAATCCTCAAATGAAAACATTATATCTAGAAAAAAATACATGACTACCACAACTCCTTAGATCTTATTCTAAGGTACTATACCCAGGCTATGGCAAATCCTTCTTGAAAATTATTCTTTGCATATCCCCGCTTTTCTTTCTAATGTTCCTGGAGTCTTGACATAACATTAAGTAGAAGATCTGCTTTTAGCATGCTCCTTGGTTTATTATAAATCTAGGCAAATGGTCCAATACGGAGATAGATCAGAAAAAAGTATGAACATAATCATTATGCCTAACAGGTTTCTCCTCACTGTGCTGAAGCATGCAGCTAGCAATCTCTAATGGAATAACTCTGTCAAACCTACCTCTTTATCATGTACAACCATGGCCTGAACATCAAGAAAGAGGACTGCAGTGTGCCATGGGAGCTGGACACTTTAGGAAGACCAAGATCATGTTCCCAAAGGGCATGTGTTCGACCACTAGCTTTATACTCAGCACTGTTTTAGACTTTTTGAGCTCGCTTACTTGGCTCTAAAATGCTGATAACACTGACTGAACAGAGAGCTGTCTTGAGAATTAGATGAGATGATGTATGAAAGGTATCATTACAGTGTCTGGTGCATGATAAGCACTTAACACATCATGCCTTTTTTTTTCTTGTTTTAAACAGAAAATAAAGCATATTTAATGTTGCTTCCAGAAGCTTAATGCTTGCAAAAATAATCCCAGTGAAGTGACTGATGTAGTGAAATTGGCAGGTAGCAGGACATTTTATTTTACTATGGAAGTTCAGGGACCAGGATGTATTTTATAGGGTAACTTATCACAGTACATAGGACTTACACTGATCTTTGTACAATTTCTTAAAAGTAGCTCAGTGAACATGAATGAAACCAGCTACTCTTTTCTACCACCAAGGGAATGTCTGCAAAGAGATCACAGGGTGTGGGAGTTGGAGAACTGGAGCAGAAGGGAAATCATAAAGATGGGCACATATAAAATTTCACAGTAATACTTTATCTGATTCAGGTAAAGCAAGCCTTTATTTCAGATAAAATGATATGCTGATCTTTTAACACAAGAAAAAATGTATCTTTTGTCTTTTTCTTTTTCTGTATATATTTTAATACTAATTCATTAATTTTCTTTTAAAGAAAGAGGGACAGTGAGAGAGAGAGAGAGAGAGAGAGAGAGAAAATCAACTTTATTTAGTTTTTCATTTGGCTTTCATTGCTCCAACACTTTGTTGTTTACATGGTCCTGGGGTTCAAACTTGTGCCCTCAAGAGTGCCAGGCAACCGCCATAACCGCTGAGCCAACACTCTACCCCCAATTCGTTAATTTTTGATATCTAATAATTTCATATGCTTATCCTATGAAATGACTGCACGAGAAAATAATCAATGTTACTTATCAAGCTTTTGTGAGTATTCTCAAAAATTTTATATATAACTGTGAATAACTAACAGCATCTTGGTCCCAGGATCCAAATAACTCTAAGTATGTATATTTTTATAAAATAGAGTACCTGATAAAGATTTTACAAACTTGTTTCACTTTTTCATTTACCTTTCAAGCTTTATTTACAAATGCAAAGACATTAAAGATAATGCCACATAGAATTCATAAACTCTATACTTCAACATGCTTTCCTGAAACAGCAGTAATCTGGAGATAAATAAACAAGTAGAATGTAAGTACATTTGTGCAAAATAGTCTGTAACTTTTTATCATTCTCTCATCCATTATGAGCACTTAAATATATGCTATGTAATAGAAGTAAAAGTGGCCTAAGTTGAGTGTTTCTACAGTCACACTGAGTGGAAGAAATATCAAAAATGTGAATATTTCTTTAAACAAGAGTAAATTGCAATGTTTGTATTCATGTTTTCATCTTTTACAGAGAAGAATGGGAGCAGGCATATCTAAGAAATTGCTTTGATATTTAATTGAGTGTTCTGAACAGCTATTGGTAAAATATTTTTCAATTTTCTACTAAATATTCATGAAAAGTCAAAAGCATCCAAGAAATGATTTAATACCAGGCAACAGGATTGGCAGTACACCTGTTATCGCAATTTGAGAAAATTTTCAAAAAGTGCAAAGCCTATAGAACTGAATTGAATTATGTAATTAGGTAGGTTGATTAGAAAATATTATTCCATCCCCTTCTTCAAATCTTTGGTTTTTAAGTATAATGTAAAGAACAGCTAAGAAACTCAGTATCCCTACATTGATAATGTCATTTAAGATAAACATGGTGCTTTTGTTAACTTAAATTCCACTCAGAAATTGTCATTGTTATACAACAATAGGCCAGGATATTTTGGAGTAGGGAAATTATATTTGTATGCTGAATTTTGAAATTTTTATTTGTAAAAGTAATTTGTTGTTGGCACACAGAATAAGAGCCATGGTAAATTAGTTATTATGATATCCCATATGCTCTATCCATACAAGGATCAGAAAGGCAAGAAAAATGGGCAGATGGAAGGAATCACACTTTGTCAGGACATGATGAGTAAAGCCCTCAGAGAGTAGAAATTAAGCCATATGCTAATGCACACTGACCTAACGTCCATGTTTGGTTTCAATCAATGGCCAAGAGACATATTTAAGCCAAGTGAACTCCCAATATTTCATTGGTAAGTATCAGATTATGACAGATCATTCTCAATTCAAGAATAAGTAAATCTAGGATAACCTAGGATTGAAAAATGAACTCTTCTTTTCTCAATTTCATATCACAATGCTTGGAATTCAATATCTATACTGTCACCATGTAATAGTGCCCTCTACTGACTTGCTGGCAAGTTTGGTGACAAAAGGTTGAATGACAGCTGAGTAACAGACTTCCAAGTACCAGGGGTCATTATGAAGAAGGAAAAACAGCTGAAGATTTCCTTTTTTCCATGTTCTTGACTAATAGAAGATTTATTTCAAAGCCATTCTAAATTTCTAGTAAGTAGTAGTACTCTCTTTCAGTTCCAGGTCAAAGATCCTTCATAAATATCTCTCTGAATATTTTCTCCAGCAAAATGAAAGATGGATTTTAATTGCACAATTATGAAATTTCAAGCACAAATATTCTAACTATAATTGATGATGAGTCAATTGGTGTATTGATCATTGTTTTAAAATCTTACAAAAAAGCATAATGTTCAGACTGCAGATTATGAACTCAAAAAAGGAATAGTCTGTATCCTTAATTGTTACAATTATCATTTTGTAAACCAATAAATGATCTTAGAAAGCTTTTATAATTGAGAGAGTCCATTTTTACTTATGAAATTGAGAATTCTCTATTTAAATCAAAATAGTTCCAAGGAGAAAGCATTATACTAAATAAAAATTTCAGGAAATAGCAAGGACAAACTAATAAAGCTCATAAGTAGAAGCAGAATTTTTTTTCTTGTTCGCATAATTGCACCTCTAAAAACTCAACTGATAGGTATCAAGGGAATCCAGAGTGACATAGCAAAACAATGCAAAATAATGAAAGTATTCTACACAAATTAACATAGCTTGATGATTTTAAGCCTATTTCTCTTAAAGACATTCTGTACTAAATGAATATGAAATGGATTTACAAGATATTCACGTGCAGATTTAAAATTGAGCTCATAATTAGATTCAGTGTCACTAGTCAATTTTATAACACACACAATAGAAGATAGCTTTGTTATGAAGTTAGTTTTATGTCAAATCACACTTCAATATTTCTTTTTATAATAGCTAAAGGTAGAACATGGTGTCAAAGTGAAAAACAATATGTTTTATACCTGGTTTATATTAATAGTGCAAATTTATCAATGAATATTAAAACCTAAAGCAGAAAGAAACACAACAATTTGTTCTCTTTCCAAAACAGAAACAGTAAATCACACAAACACATAATTTGTTTGGTTATATATTGTAAAGGTTATGTTTATACTACGAGCTGTGAATGAGATTAATGAGTTTTCTCAGCACAGTAAACCTCCTCCACGGAAACAGAAGCTAAATTGCAATAAATCACAGGTTTATGTTCACGTATTTATAGGATAGGAAAGATTTAAAGTTCCTCAGTAGAGAAAGCATCCCAAAGTAAAAGAGAAAATTATGGCTTCCGTAACATAAAGGTAGATAAACTGGGTTAGGCTCAAAATTGTGCATTCAGTACATTTTAATGATGTCAATAATTTATTAAAAGTAATTATCATGGCACAGCTTCATGCTCATACTTTACCAGAAGTGACAAAATACTAGTTCAATATGTTAGTTAACATCACATGATTATTTATCAAGACCAACTGAATTAGAATGTGGATTTTGCTACAATTCTCTTAAAATTCATTTCCACTTTTACTTTAAAAAATGAGTTGGCATTATTATTAAGTCAATAACTCAATCTTATACTATTTCTTAAAGACAAGGCCCTTTACTTTGTTTTTAGGAGAAAAAAAACCCTATCAGTCATATCAGATTGACTCATCAGATTGACATATCTCATCATACGATGAAGGCATAATCCATTGAATTTATGTATGTATATAAAGAAATTTTTAAATAGATTTTGTGCACAGATCTTGAATAAAACTCATTTTAATACATTTTATTTTTATTAATCATCTCTCTATTTTATCAATTTGTTGTTCCTTCCTTGAAAATTTAAAAACAATGCAGAAATACAGGTACTGCAATACAGACCCAGAGGCCAAGATCCAGTGCTGGTTACTTTGCCCATGCCTTTAAATGAAAAATTCACTATTGGAAACAGCAGAGTGACCTTTCTATTCAATATTTCAAAAAGAAAAAAATAAAACAATGGAATTTGATATATATTTTGATTCTGGGAATGTCATTCAATCTGATTCATACACAATGTCATGCAAAGAAAAGAGAAAATCCAGGTATTTCAGGAAAAATTAAAATCAATTCAAAAGAAAGATTGATAAGTGAAAAAATTATCAAGAAAGAATGAAGAAAATCATTCTAGTCCCTACCTCATACCTGATACCTCAATAAACTCGAACAAAACATCATAGGGATTAAAATTCCTTCTTTAAAATATTTTAAATGAACTGGCTCATTCATCTATCTTCTGAAAGAAATCATAGATTGTGGGCACTTGTAAGTGGGCAAAATGTCTTTGTAAGGATTATACATCTTCAATTAATTTTTCTGGAAAAAGGAACTTTTTGTTGAAAGATTAAGTTTCTGAAATTTAAGGAAAAATAATTTTTCTAACATTATTTCATCATTTAATAAATTTGTATTTATTAATAAATACACATGTAATTTCATATTTCTATATTATTTGAATCCACCCAGTTTAAATATTTCCAAATAACAGGTATCTAATAAGCTCTAGTAAATTTTAATGCACGAATACAAAAATTGATATTTAAAAATAGAATTCATAAAACAGTGATCAATCCATGAGTGAATATAAGAATAATATAATATACTCAATTTTTCTTATTTTCTAAAATGAAAATATAACATTTTTATACATTATGCAACCTCAGGAAAAGAAAATACTCCTATTCTAAATAGCAAATTGTCAAAAGGTAAACTGTTGTTTAATTGGTAACTTTAAAAGTACCACATTGTTATTGAACACCTTAGTCTGTATATAAACTGTAGCATCACTTTTTCAACATACCATCTGTTTACATATTTTGACTCTTTTATAAAGTAAAACTATTTGTGACAATGACTTGCAAGTAAGGTAAGTATATTATTTAATTTTTTTACAGAAATCAACAAAATGACTTGTCTTCTTTCCAGCAATTGCTTCACTTATGTCTGAACATGGGAAGCTATAAAAAGGTTAACTGTTTTTGGTAATGTATACACACTTGTTCAGAATTTTATTAGCACAGTAAACTATTAAATGTCACTCTTTTCAAAAGTAAGTCAATCTGTCTACAGTATTTGTCTTATAAGTTTATGCTATATAAGATGAGCTTCAAAAGTAAGAGCATAATAAATTTCTTTCTTTCTTTAAAAATGTTCATTTATTTGCATGGATTTTTACTAAGAAACATTCTAAATCTAATTTGAAAGAAAACTGGTTTGCTAAAATGAGTGAATTAATTTATTTTTATCACAAAACAAAAAGGCATAAATGTTATTACTTAATAAGTTTCATGAATGAAATATCAGGAGTAAAGATAAATCTGTGTCCTAGAAAGGAGCATCAACCTTGTCCCCCAACTTCCACATAGCACACAGTTATGATTTATTAAGAATTCATTCAAGAATAGAGGAAGATGGTGAGCTAAAGGAAGGCTGCTTCACATTTGACTCAGTGACTGGATGGAAAAGCTACAGGACAACTCCACTATTAGGAGTGCAATCCTCACTGGAACACAGCACTAGTTTGGGGAGTTGTTTGCAAAATCAGAGATTTGGGAGCAGCCAGTGGGAAAAGAGGGATTATTTCCATCCAGGCTGCAACACAGCAGCTGCGACTGCCATCATTTTTCCCAATTCTCAGGGGAGTGATGGAGGAGAAAAATAAAACAAGTGAGCAGCCACCGCCCCCCCTGCTGAAAAGCTGTATTTCAGAAGGGATTGTGTATTGGGCTCAACTGCAGACACCCCGCCCCGATGGCACCTCCATTGTGTGAGGGGAGAACAGTGTCTCACAGCTGCCTGTAAAGGAGTCTAGTGGAGCAATCTGCCAGGTGGGAGTTCAGAGCAGGTTCCTCCCTAACTGTGCCAGAAGACAGCCACTGTCTGCAGGCAGAACCTGGAAGAGAAGGCATGGGACAGGCCCAGTCCCCACTTTGTTAGGGGGATCCGAGTTTGTGTAGTAAAGGGGAGCCTTGCTCAGCACTGTCCACCCCCACCCCAGCCAGAAGGATCACGTGATAAGTTAAACTCTCAGAGTGCTCAGTCCCAGCTCAAAAATCCCTCAGAGGGAGCATAAAAAGCATTTCATCCTCCCTGCACATAAAAGCCTTAAGACTCCAGAGTTTCAGATCCCCAGGGAGGCTGTCAAAGACCAGCCCTCATGGCTTTCCTTAATCTGATCTCTTCACTGAAATCTCATCCTAGAAATCCCAGGAGTCTAAGGACGTCCCAGTCCTCTACTTGATTTCACATAATTACAGGCTGAGAGACCCTGCTATCAAAATTCAGGTGGACAGTGAACATCTGCTCCCAAGGTGCACAGAGACAACCTTAGTGAACATAGTTCCAAGTTTTCATTAAGAATTTTTTTATTTTCTTTTTCTTTTTTTTTCCTTTTCTTTCCTGTTTTTGACATATATTTGAGTGATAACTGGAAACGTTGATTGATTCATGGACATACAAAAATACTAGCTGTTTTTGTTTCCCTGTTCTTTTATTTTGGGGGTTTGTTTTTTCTTTCTTTTTGTCTCTCCATTGTCTCTCTTCTTCCCTCTTGTCTCTTCTGTCTATCCTTGTCCTGCCTGCTGAGAAGAGGGATTCTGGTCAGTTCATTTAGTATTTGAAGTATATTGAGCCCCACCTGCATAATTTTCCTGTGCTTGCTTCTACCCTTATGCTATCAACCAAGTTGTATTAATATCTCTCTCACCCTTCCTCTATTTTGCTACATCTGTTTTTTCTTCCTCCAGGGTATTTTTTTCTTTTCTTTTCTTTTTTTTCTCTTTCTCGTTCTTTTTCTTTCTCCAGCAAATCCTTTACCTCCTCCACTTTCTCACTGTCTGTGATTGGACAATATAACCTGCTCTCTAAATTTCACTTACATTCCATTCTCTCTCAGGCTTCCAATTAGTTTATACCCTTTGACTCCCTCCCCCATCATTAAGGCTGTGTAACCATTGCCAACATGAATGTCAAACTCAATAACTGTTGTATGCTTTGAAGCCTGACATAGTTGATAGTTAAATACTAGTATTGCCAAAAGTATTGATTAACAATACCATTTGTTCCATAGGTGTAATTCAGCAGTGTAATATAGTCTGTACTGAATAACCAATTTAATACTGTTTACTGTATGCTTTGGTGGTTTATATTGATGAACTTCTATTAGCCCATGAGGAGTTGGAAAATTTAAGGGACACTAACAGTTCACAGGATAGGGGTTTGACTTCTGAACTCAAATTTGCTGACGATATCCCAACCCAAATAAGGGACAGGTTAAAACTCCCAATCCAACAGGAAAGACCTAAAGGAA
This sequence comes from Aplodontia rufa, assembly GCA_004027875.1. NCBI lineage: Eukaryota > Metazoa > Chordata > Mammalia > Rodentia > Aplodontiidae > Aplodontia > Aplodontia rufa. The sequence continues at coordinate 98,848 of PVKS010001443.1, read as the reverse complement.
AATCAACCAGATAAAGATCTCTGGCCAAGAATTCACTTTTTATTTATGGAGCGAGAAGAAGCCTGAGCAGACCCCCCGCCCCACTCACCTGTGCGTGCCCAGGTCTCCAGTCCCACCACAGCAGATGAGCCAGACACCTCCAAGGTCCCCACACACAGATGCCATCCAGCTGTCATGCACACCTGCCAGGTCCTGATACACTGGGCCATTCCACCACTAAGGATCCCAAACCCCAGCAGAGCACATAGGTTGGTCCATTCTTTCACCTAGCACAAAAATCAAATCAAAGTGGATCAAGTACTAGGAATTAAACCCAGCTACCTTGTAACTGTTGGAAGATAACTCTCCAGCATTTGGGAGTAGGCAAAGATTTTCTCAATGTGTCTCTGAAAGTGAAAGATGTAAAGTCAAAGATCAGTGAGTGGGATGTCATAAAGCTAGAAAGCTTTTGCATAGCCAAGAAAATGGTCAAAATTGTCAAGACTTCCTACAGAATGGGAGAGAATCATGCCCTGTGATTCTTCTGACAGGGGACTCATATCCAGAATCTACAAAATCTTCAAAATTCTCAACCTCAAAAACACTAACACCCCAATCAATAAATGGGCCAAAGAGCTAAGTAGAAACTTCTCAACAGAAGACATTGAATAAGCCAATGAATACTTGAGAAAGTGCTCTAAATCACTAGTAATCAGAGAAATGCAAATGAAAAAACTACATTATGATTTCACCTCACACCAGTGAGGTTGGCAAAAATGAAGAAAATATGAATAATAGATGCTTGAGGGGTTCTGGAGAGGTAGGAACATTAGCACACTGCTGGTGGAACTGCAGACTGGTCCCAGACACCTGGAAAGCAGTGTGGAGAATACCCACCATATGATCCAGCGCTTGGGTATTTTTCCAGGGAATTTGGAATCAGCACCTTACAGTGACACAGCAAAATCTATGTTCATAGCAGCTCAATTTACAATAGCTAAATTATGGCATCAACCCAGATGATCCTCACTGGATGAAAGGATCCAAGATCTGTGGTATATGTACCATGGGGTTCTACTCAGCAATTAGAAACAAAGATATTGCAGCCTTTGAAGGTAAATGGATGGCAATGGGAAAAATCATAGTTGAGTGAAGTCAGTCAAACTCTGAGAGTCAAAGGTTAAGTGTCTTCACTCATCTGTGGAGGCTGGAGCTAGACCCAGGCCTGTTTGAAAACTGGTCAACTCTCATTAGACCCAGCAAAGTAGTAGTAACATATAACCTAGGGCACTCAAAAAGATGTATTGGGAATGAAGGGGAAGAGGGCAGGGCAGAGGGGGAAGGGTGGGAGAATAGGGTGGGATCTAGGGGGTAAATCAAATTTTAAGAATATATACATATCATATGGTTTTGTTGGATGTATTTTTGATTGTACTAAATTTCTTAATAAAATAAATATTAAATCAGAAACAAACAATTTATGATCTTGAAATCTTAAGGTTATTAGTGTTGTTAATAAAGAGTTGGGGAAAGCAAAGAAGTATTTCTCAGGTTGAAGATACAATCAAAATTACCCAACATCCTAAATTATTAAAGTTATACCAAGCTTAAGATACTATAAAGACATAAAATAAGCTAATATCAAGTTGAAGGTACAAGCATTTAATTTTCATACATTTTCAAATGAATTGAAATCTTCCAACAATTAAAACTAGGCAAAGATATTTTCACTAATGAATTATACCAAACATAAATGGAGTAAATAAAACCAAATTTATACAAATCTTGTTAGAATATGCAGGATATGATACCAACATAACCTCATAACCAAAATAATATAAAGACATAATAGAACATTACAAATATGTCTTAAGGTAAGTAAAAAAAATCTGAAAATATAGACAATTAATCAATCAATAATTCAATATAATACAGTGAGTCCAAGTGGTATTTGCCCAGAGAATGTAAGAAAAGATAGCTCTTAAATACAAATCAATCATCAGAGTAACAGAAAAAAAAATGAATACAATTGTATAACAATCTTCAATCAGGGTTTTAAAAAAGAAAGACAAAATTGGTGTACATTTATGGTTTTCAAAGCTCATCAAGTAAAAAAATGAACAGGGAGAGTATTTTAAAGATCTGTATCCAATAAGTAATCAGGAAAGACTTTGTGTTATCCTTCAAAAAATTTTAATATGGGAAGAAGATAAATTCTTAATACTTCTATTTAAAATCTCACACCACACACAAAATTATTTTAATAACTAGGAACATTTGGGTAGACAAAGAATTATTTGCCCAGATGATAAAGGATAATGAAAGAATTAGATAATAAAATTATAATTTAGATTTCATTTAAATTAAATACCTTACTCATTAAAATAGACTACTAAGAATATAAGTATACAAACCCCAAATTCGTGAAATATTTGTGAAACATGGAAAAGATGTGGCAGATTATTAGAAAATGATATATAGCTCTATAAATTCAATTTATAAATATTAAAGAGAAATAAAATATTTCTGTCCACAGAAAGACTGTTACATGAATGTTCATTCTGACTTTATTCATAATAGCTCCAACCTGCACAAACTTCTATCATGATGAGGAAGCATGAAAGTAACGTGCTGTAATCATGCATTGAAATGTTACTAAACATTAAGCAGGAGCATGCCACTCATACTTACAGGGCACAGATGAATCTCATACAGTGCACATAGCCATAGAACTACACTCAAAGATCATATAGTGTATGGTTCCATTTATAGAAAGATTGATAATAGGCAAAACAACTATGTGGTCAAAATAATAATAGTTGCCTATTAGGAGGGAGGATGGAGACAGTTCATTGGGAAAAGGCATGAAAGAACTTTGTAGAGTGAGGCAATTGTTCTGAATACTAATATAGGTACCAGATTCACCACTGTGTATCTGTCAGAACTCATTGAAATGAAATTTACATATTACATAGTATATAAATTTTGAATCCAAAAGTAAGTATGAACAATTATTATACTCTAGCTAACAGATTTCCCTAGATAAGTGTGAACAATTACTATACTCTAGTTAATAGATTTCTCTACACAGTGATATTGTTTAGTAGTTTCAAAATGACTTCCTTTATTTTCTATATTTGAGCACAAGTTAATATATTGAGTGTAACTGGTGATAGGCCTCTTTCTAACTGTTGGAGACTACTAAAACACAAAGAGGAAAAATTGCCATGTATACTGTGATGATGTTTCCAGTAAAGCAGTTGGCTTTACTGGAAAGATCATGTATATGCGTATGTATATATTTACATAAACACACACATAGGCAGACAAATACATATATACATTTCCATGTACTGACAGAATTTGAAAATAACTACACCTCAGTAGCAGAGGACAACTAGTGACCAGGTTCTGATTTCTCATTGTAACCTTTCCTCCAAGAAACCAGGGATTCTTGGAGAAAAGCCTGAATCCAGTGCTTTGAGAGAAAAAGCACAGGGTGAAATAGAAACATTTTGCTATACCAGACAATTAGAAAATATGAAAAGGCTGAAGGATAGAAACCACATTGAGGAAGTTCCCACTATTTCAATATGGGATAATTTGAGCATGAAAATGAATTAACTATAGTAATGGATAGGTATATTATTTATAGCTTTTATCTAGTAATAAAAATGAAAACATGAAGATATCACCAACTGATACTAAAACTGATAGGTGGAAGTTTGATGAAGAGCAGAATTTTTACAATGTCTGTAGCTAAATATCCCTGAAATATTAATTACCAACCAAAATGAGATAAATTAATAGAGAAACCCAGGCAATACCACTTGAAGGAAAAGATAGCAGCTTACTAGTATTAAGACAGACTGACATCAAGAGACTCCTGAGAGAAAGCTTTGAAAAGGCATGATATAATTTCTGTGCTATTCCTGCTAAAACTGCATAGCCTGAATATAATCATAAGGAAATATCAGACAATCCCAACTGAAATACATTTTACACAATCACTGGTCTATATATAGTCTTCAAAAATGTCAACTCCAAGAGTCAGACTGAGTATGTGTTGCAAATGTAAGGATTCTAAAAAGACAGGGCTGCCAGACATAATGAATGCATTGAACATGGTTTTTGGAACAGGATAAAAAAATTATAAAAGACATTATTGATACAATTGATGAAATTTAAATATATACTAGATAATATTAAAATGGTAATTTACGAGTTTTTTATGACAGTGGCAATATAAGGGAATGTCCTTATTCTGAACAAATACACTTTCAATATTTGAGGGATAAGGATAAAGCATCTCCAAGTTATTTTAAATTGTATTAAAAATGTATATATACATATATCTCTACTTATGAAAGAAATAAAAAAGAAACAGAACAAATTGCAATTTGAGGATTGCATAAAGTGTTCACAGTAATTTTTTGAGCTATTTTTAAAGTTTTTCTCTAGTGTATCAAAATGAAATTCATATACATGCATATGAAACTGGAAAGAAGGGAGTTTGCTGGGAATGACATAAATCTAGGAGATGGTTCAGCAGAAATGTACAGTCAAAGCACATGATTGCTTTTGTTTTAAAAGATGTAATCACTATCCATTGAAAGATGGTAGAAGAAAACCTTGGATTAAACAGTTGAGGAAAATAACTTGCCATCTGGAAGATAACTGTATTTATAGGAAGATACATTTGTATATGAATTCTGTTATCTACTAGAAGAACAGAAAGTAAAGACAATCTGACAGGTTGACTTACCTGTGAATTTAATTTTATTTGTCCCTTTCAAAGAACACTAAACAAGATATAATTCAGTATCAGTCCTATATCTGCTACTTAGTAGTTGCACATGTAATTTACATTTTCTTTTTTTTCCAAAGAGGAAGAGAGAAAGAGAGAGAGAATCAACTTTATTAAATTTTTCATCTGGACTTCGTTTCTCTGACACTTAGTTGTGAATGTGGTGTTGGGATTTGAACCTGGGCCCTTGCACATGCCAGGCAAGCACCGTAAATGTTGAGCCACTGCTCCAGTAAATGAATTTTCTCACTTGAAAGAAGAAAAACCAATGCCCATTATATGGTATTTTTTGAAAAGGTGATGCATGTGAATCATATGAAAAATTTCAAAGAGCCAACCACAGTCATTATTTAATTAAAATTAATTAAAGTCCTTACATATTCTATGAGAAGTAATCATGCACCTGGATAAATATAAAAGCTATGCCATCTCCATATTAAGTGTGATTGTGTATATCCCTGGATTTCATGTTTTGTGATGTAAACAATTGGAAAAAGGAAAGATCATTGCTAAAGTAAATTTTTATTTAAAGCTTTAGACTTAATCTATGACCTTTGAAGACTGTGTAATCATTAATATGTTTGATCTTGATTTTTCTTCTGCCTTTTAGCGCATCTTCTGTTTTGAATAGTTTGATCTGTGTACTATTGGTAAACACAGAATTTTGCAAAAAAAAATTTAAAAAACAAGAAGCTTCGCAGTTGTTTTTCAGGTATATCAGAGCTGCTGTCTTGGGATCTAGGCCATTTCTTATAAAATGAGCTGCTATATATACTTTAAATGTCAAGACATGCTCTCAAGATAATACAGGCTTTTCATGATGTCTAACTTAGACTGTTGTCACATTTTTAATTCTTCTCACACTGATTTATGAACAATCACAAGAGATGCTCTCGACAATTTATTTTCTTACTTTCAGAATTTGATCTAGCACTCCTGTTAAGTATGTTTTCTATTGACTCCAGTGGAATACTGAGTCTTCTAAAACTTTAGTAAAATCACAATCATTATGTGCATTTAAAAAGTCTTTTAATGTAGAATATTAAAACTGAGTCATGATGTTCAATGTGATAAGCACATTTGTATTCATATATCAATATGCATACATAATGAAATCTACATGTCATGAAATTTCAGCAGATTAAAAACTTCACATTAAATACTTCATAAATCAGTGATGATGATAATATGTGTAGCACACATCATGAGAAGAAACATCAGAATACATTACATGCTTATAGAAAATACGAAAACACTTGTAAAATTAACTTAACATTCCATCTACTTGTTGTGAAGAACATTATCTTATACTTTTTAGTCTTAAATATTTTTCTATATATTAAGGCCTAGTCATTTATTCATATGATGGTCTTTAATAATGTATATTATAATCTTATTGTTATCTTTTAAAGCCATAGTTATTTATTTTGTGAGTAGAATCTTTGCAAAATGAGTCTGATCATACAAGAAATCTATTAAAGTTTGATGAAATTAAAGAGATACATGGAACATGTATTGATATATGCCTCAGATATGTGTGCATGTATCTGATTTTAAAGATAAACTTTTTATCAGACCACTAAAACTTTCTCCACTTTGGCTTATTAAAAAAAAAAACATAAAACAAAAGATTGAAGGTTGATTCAAAAGAAACACACTATGTGCAGCAAAAAAATTTCAAATATGGTTTGAAAATAAGAAATAAATACAAGACAAAGAGAAAAGGATGAAACCTAAATTTAGAATCTATAATTATAGATGTGTGCACATACAGGACTGAGTTAAATTCTTTATGTTTTTTAGGGAGTTCAGGAAGTCAATACAGTAATCAGCAAAATGATCTTTATTTGAAAATAAGTGCAAACTAATTGTTCAATGGATGTTGGGCCTTATTATTTAAATCAGATATTTTTTTTCCCTGAGTATATTTAAGAAAGGATTTTGTGATTCCCCCAATCAGTCAAACTACCATCCAAAGAAAGCACTTCATAGTATCTGCTCCTTTGCTCTCTTGCTCCACGACCATTCTCTCTAGTCTGTACTGTCAGAGAGATCCTTATAAGACATAAATCAAATCTTTCACTCCTCAGTAAGCTAATGTGCTTTCTGCAGTTGGTAAAGGATCCAACCTCCCTACAAAAAGGCCCTTTATAAACTGGTCTTTGACTAAGTCTCAGTTACAATCTTAATAGCTAACACATCTCCACTTTAATCACTTTTTTGTTTTATTATTTTTCACCCTTATTTTTAAATGGTGAAAAAATTCATATGAGAATTAACTGGTTGAACACAGTTTAGACGATCCCAATTTTGCTAGCAGTATCCAAATCATCATAATCAGGCAACAGTTGAACATATACTTTCTTCTGTCCATCAGACCTGATCAGAGTACTGACCCTGGCCACATCAATGTCATAGAGCTTCTTCACAGTTTGACTTGATGCTTGTTTTCTTTGACATGCAAAGTGAACATGAATGTTCTGTCATCTTCTGCCTTCTTCATGGCAGACTTAGTGGTCAAGAGAACTTTAGCAATTGCACAGTGGTCAAACTTATTTCTCCTGAGAGTGCTCTTCTGATAATAGAGCTGCCTCGGGAGTTGTTCTGCCGTAGGCTGCCAAAGGAGGATGATATGCAGATCTTCATTTTTTGTGGTGCGGATAGTTTTATGCAGTGTTGTCTTGATCCTCAGAGCCTTGGCTTTGGCTTTGATTTTGACTTTGGGAAGTGCAGGAGCTTCCATCTTCTCTTCCAGGATCATCTTGGTGAAAATAGTCCTCACCAACCTTCTTCAATGCTACACTCATCTCTGAGGTTCATCTAAGCCAAATTCTCTATAACTTAGGGATGTTGCATTGCTTCCTCCACTTCATGGAAGATTTTATCTCCAAAAGATCACTTGCATGACCATTTTATTTCATTCAGGGAATCTATATGTAGAGATTCAATGACATAAACCAGTCCTTTATGATACTACTTTATCATTTTCACAGAACTTACATGTATATTTGATAATGTTTGTGGTGTTATTTTGACTTATTGGTTATCTATAATCCCACATTACAAAAGCTAATAATAATATGACATGGTCCTAGAACAGATGATTTGCTGTTGTTTTGGTGCTACAAACCAAGAATACTGTCTGGCTCATTGTAGTCATTTAATAATGACTTTTACATGATTGAACAATCAAGAACTAAGACAATATAAGTTGAATACATGGTTTTTTGATTATCTGACTAGTAGAAGTATATGAATTAAGTGAATTAGCTCCTCAAAATTAAAGAATTCTGCATTAGGGTCCAACTAGGCTGAGACGTTGAGAGAATGAATGACTGTGATTGTAGTACTCATACCCTTCAAACTGCGTATATTTTTTAAAATATTCTTTGTTTCTTGAGGTGAGATGTAATATTTCTTGTAGAAAAATTGTGCTGCTTATTGAAGCAATAAAAATGTAATAGTACATTAAGAATTCCGATGTGGGGGCTGGAGTGGTGGTGGCTCAGCTGTTATAACGCTTGCATGGCATGCGCGAGGACATGAGTTCAAACCCCAGGATCACGTACACAATGAAGTGTAGGAGCAACAAAAACTGCATGAAAAACTAAATAAAATTGATTCTCTCTTTCTCTGTCTTAAAAAAGAGATTTCTGATGTGTAAAAATGTGTGCAATATGCATATGTATCATAGATCCATACAAGGTAATGCAGTATCAATATGTATGTACTTTATAACTCCATTCAAGAACAATTGAGTGAATATTACATTCTTCCATCTCTTTTGAAAAATGACCTAAGGAAGTACAAACTGATAAGTTAACTACTACTTTAAAAGTCAGATATATTGTAGTTGAGGTCTAGACCCCTCACACAATAGCACTAATTTATTTTTTTGTTTTAAGACCATCAGATGATGGATGATCTTTAAGAAATGTCATTTCATGTAGTCCTCAGAATAATTCTTCTGTGAAGTAGTTTTATTTCCATTTTAGAGATAGTTCATATGGAGCAAGCTCTTGAGACTTTGCTCCTTACCATTTATTTACAACTTAGCCTGCATTAAAATAATTTTAATCAAGGTAAGTGAAGTATTAAACTTGCTTAGTAATTTTATAAATCTATTAAAAGTTGGGAAAGAAATATTTCCAAAAAACATCTTTAACTCTAATGATTATTATATAGTGACTATTATTATATAATGATTATTAACAAGAATATTAAATAATTCAACTCAAATAATTAAAGAAAAGTCACAAAATTTTATTTACATGCTTAAGCACACACATGTATATATACATATATATGTTCAGAAATATATATTTTATATACATAGATTTATATCAAATTGTTATATATATATGCATGTATTTATATGTATATAAGATTACTTTTCAAGAGAGCCTAGTTAAACTAAGAACTCATGCAGTCTCTTTCACAACATTGAAAAATACACTACAAAGGATTATCATACTCACAAGCATTTATGAAGAAAGTCATTGAGACAACTCTGCAGAATATTATTTTCAGGCCAGCAAAGAAAGACATGATTGTAAAGAAAATCAATAATTGTAAATCACTAATGTTCACGTGGCTCATGAGCAAGGTTTTAGGAATATCTATCTATAAAACCCAAGGCTGAACAAAGGTTAATCAACCTAAAATAAATATACAATCACTTTCTCCTGTTAAATACCGGAATGAGAAACACAGGCTTCCACTGAGACCTAAGCATACATCTTAGATAAAATTATAATAAATTAATATATTGGAAACTTTAATAGGTAATATGAATCATGTATAGGCTTCACAAAATTGTGTTTATCAAAGATATTTTCACAGCAAGGACAAGGAGGCTTTCTGCAGTCCAGCACACAGCTGAATGGGAACCTCAGCCAGATGCCAGAAGGGTCTTTTATGACAGCAGGAGCTGAAGGGAGACCAGATCATAAATTATAGCTTTTGAGGTTTTCAGTTGCGGTTGCCAATATACCAAGCAGCAAGTTTGTGGCCAACAGATAGTCCTAGAGAGGAGTCCAGATGTTTCTACTTCACAAAATGCTCCACTTCATGACCCCATCACAAACCTGCAAAAGCCAAAGCCTTTGTCCTATACATCCTAACGTTGTAATGGTATGCAGCTAGGAAGAAAGCATGAAAGATCAAGAAATCTCAGACACAATTATTTTTATCCCTTTTTGTAGAATGTTATTTTAATGATAGTTTACTGTGTTTTAAATCATATCAGAATAAAATTTAATTAGTGTATTATTCTAAGTGTTCTTTATGGGCATAGATAAAATACAAGATCAGTTCATGACAAAAATAAATGTGGTATAATTCCTTTGTGGTCATCTTTTCTATACTTGATATATTTGTAAGTCCTCATAGTGCATAGTTTTACCTTGTGAGTTCAACTTAAATAAGCACTATTCTAAAACACATTGATTACTGATATTTTGCCAAATGTTAGTGGAATTTTCAACTTGTTGCTATAGACCAATACCATAACAATATATACAGAAATAAAATTGGGTTATACAAGAGAGTTTTCTGCTGAGTTTATGCAAGTTTTCAAAGTGGTTCTGTAGGAAAGATGATCTTTAATAAAGTTTTCTAATTTTGTGACATTTTAGTTTTTCTCCAATTTACAACAGAAAAGTCACCAAATATAACATTCATTTGTTTTTATATAACCAAAATTTAGTGTATATGTACTATGTAAAAACATTCTCCCCCATAAACTGAAAGCACAATGATAAATATAATAAAATTTATAATTTCAAAGGGCTTATATCACTGGATGTATTGTCACAAAGCTATGCAAATAATAATGTAATGAAGTAAGGTCTATTATAGTCAAGTTAAAAGTGCCAAGATAACAGAATTGGAAAACAATACTATTGCTTTGACTGCTTAGAAGTACTTCAATGTATAGGTGATTTGGGATCATATCTGGATAATAAATAATATATTGAGAGCCAAAATATAATAGAAATTACTTTAGCCCATAAAAGGCGCAGTACCATGAAAAAAATGTGTATTTTTATAATACTAAATAACATCAGTGTGCCTGATGTATGAGAGGCATGGCAGTAAATAATAGGAGATACAATTGCAACAGAATTCAGTGACTGGGTGTGTCCAAAAAAGCAAATGACATCTAATGAGAATTTGCATATTATTCACCACTAAACAAAACGATAAAAATCTTCTATTGATTGAGTTGTCCAAATTCTTATTTTTCTCCAATATATCTTCCTTCTCTCACAATATTGAGTTTCCTAAAATCTGTATTTATTAATAATGGGAACATCAGCTTTATATCTTATTACTGTTGATCTTAAAATGGTCCCCAAATTTCCTATTGTATAAGAGACATTCAAGAGATCCATTGTTTTTTTAAAATAATATATACATAAAAACAGAAACTTTACATAGTTATGAGGTGCCATGTGATGCTTCAATACATGAGTACAATATGCATTGTTCAAATCAGGGAAAAATCTATGTCCTCAAACGTTTGTCATTTCATTGTGTTAAAACATTCAAAATCATTTATTGTAAATTTTTGGAACAGTTAGTAAAATACTGTTATATAGTCACCCTATTGTGCAAAGCACCCCAGAACTAACTCTTAAACTTAGGACGCATTGCTGGCAAGGCCAGCTTTTCAGTGAACTTCCCAGTTCTCTCTCTCCCGCACATTACACTCTAGCCTTAGGGAAATCTGGCTTTCTAGTGCATGCTTCAACTCAGTCTAATTATCACTTCCTCTTTTAAACCCTCCTGGTGCCTTTAGGCAGTCAGTCACACTCCTCGGTCTGCTCCCATGAAAGGACATAATTGGCTGTCATTCAAGAATCTTGTGGATACTATTCCAGTATTGAGACAGACGCTGGATTAAAGAACCTCAAAGGCCATTTCCAACACTTCGTTACTTTTCTACAAGCTATTATATTTGCATAAACATCATAAAATCAACAAGTACAATTACAAACTGAAGTTTTGCGTTTAAATTATTAGAATAAAATAAAATTACATCTCAGTTAACCTATCAATTACATGTACATTTTAGCTTAGGAAACTCTTATGTTTTGCAAAATTAGTATAAATAAATGAGTACTACATAGCTCCGTTATCTATAGTTTCTATTATAATATTGAGTATTAGTTGGCTAGACCTGCAGGAAAAGTTTTACAAACTAACTGGTTTAAATAACAAAATTCTTGCCTCAGAGATCTGGTGCATGAAAGTCCAAAATCAATGTATTAGAAGAATTAATTGCTTCTGACAGTGATCAGGGAGAATTTGCCCGATGCTCTTGCCTTACTTCTTGTGGTGCTGACCATCTTTGGCATTAATCAGCACGTGGAAGCACCACACAAACTCAGCCTTCATTTTCACACGACATTCTCCTTTTGTACACTTCTGGATTCAGATCTCTCTTTTTCATAAGGATATCAGTCTTACTGGACTAAGAGCCATCATGCTCCAGTGTGACCTCTTCTTAACTGTATCTGCCACAACCTTATTTCCACAAGCAGTGCTAACATTTAAAACTAAGCGTTTGAATTTGAGGGGAAACATAATTAACCCTATAACATATAATACATTGTCATCTATACTATTAGTCCTATTATTACATTAGATACTATACATTTATAATATTATAACACTGTCTAGACAGAAATATCCTATGTAGATAACATATAGCAATACTGTTAGTATATCATCATCCTAGGTAGATATACGTTTTAGTCAGCTTTTTTGCTGCAGTGACTGAAAGATCCAGCAAGAATAATTTTAGGAGGAAGAGCTTATTTAGGGGCTCATTGTTTCAGAAGTCTTAGTCCATAGAAGGCCGGCTCCATTTCTCTGGGCTTGAGGTGAGGCAGAACATCAAGGCAGAAAGCATGGCCCCAGGGACCAGAGAGAGAAACTCCATGTCAGATACAGAATAAATATTCCCAAAAGCATGCCCCAATGAAGCACCTCCTCCAGCCACATCCTACCAGCCTACAGTTACCAGTTACTCCCTATCATGGGATTAATGTGCTGATGAGTTAAGGCTTTCCTAACCCAATCATTTCCCCTCAGACTTCCTGAATTGTCTCACACAAGCTTTTGAAGGACACTGTACACTCAAATCATAACATTATGTCACTATATTTTATATTATGTAGGAATAAAAATGATTGGCAGATTTACAATATATAAGTAACAGGAGTTGAAGAGGTGGCTCAGTGGTAGAGTACTCACCTGACATGCATGAGGTTCTGGGTTCTATTCCCAGTACCACCTACACAACTAAGTGTTGGAAAAACAAAAATCAGATAAAAAAATTAACTCCCTCTCTCTCTCTCTCTCTTTTTCTGTCGAAAGAAAAGAAGGACATCGTTGGCCTATTTCCCGGCAAAATCTGTGAAATGATTTAGTTGTGAGGTTCCCAGAGATAATTCCCAGCAGGAATTTTTGCTCTTAAACTTTTCTCAGTCTAATAATTCTTTAAAGGGAAATTCACACAATATTGTTGAGAAGGGTGACATATTTAATAGCATCTTACTCAATGGATTTACAACACTAACCTATTGAGTTTTTTTCTTTTTTCCAGGTGAACTTTCATTTGTACATGAATTTTAAGGCTATAACTTTCAAAGTTGTAATTCTATGACAAATATTTTTAGGAAGTATGATAGTTGAACCTGCTTGGAATAAGTTCATAGACCCATTTTTTCCTTAAAGACATGGACAAATGGGAAATTTTTGATAAAGTCACATTTATGCAGTTTCTTCTTCCTATATTAGTAATTAATCCTACAATGGCAATTTTAAATGCAAGCAATATGAATCAATATTTTTGTTTTATGTGTGGGAGTTGGTATGTGCTATCATTTGCTAAAGCCTATTATATTTGGATCTCTAAAAATAATTAGTTATATGATAGCTTATAAAGTAAATAATGCCATTAAGCCCAATTGAGGGGCTGAAGTGCTGGCACAGCAGTTACTCTGCTTGCCTGGCAAGCAGGAGGACATGAGTTCGAACACCAGCCCCACATACACAACAAAGTGTAGGAGCAATGAAAGCCACATGAAACACAAATAAAATTGTTTTTTTTTTCCTCTCTCACTGTCCCTCTCTCTTCTAAAAAGAAAAGAAAAAAGAAAAAAGACTAATTGGTAGAAAGTGACAATGTCTTTAGTGAAATAATTCCTGTACTCAGATTTTTTTTTTCATAAGCTACATTCATATCATCTTTTCCAGAGTTTCAGCTAGAATTTGGAAAAGCATCTAAAGTAGCAGAATTCGTGTGGTTTATACAGTTACTACCTTCATATGACAACAAAGCCTTTGTTAAATAAGGCAAAATTTTTAATGCTGGTCTTCATAAGGATAAATTCCTTTCTCTGAAGTTTTTTTCAATTGTTTGCAAGAAATATACATTTGCTTCTAACTTACACTTTGGATTTTAACTGGGATTCCTGCTACATCAAAGTGACTTTTTCTATTCTTGTTTCTGTCACTTAATAACTTCAAACTTAAACTTTCCTCATTCACATAATAGGGATGGATAATGATATTGTTGTGAATAGTAAATAATATAGACTATAAAGCATTCAAATAGTCTAAGAGATAAAGTAAAAACTCAGTTTAAAATTAAAAAAAAAAAAAAGCTATCATCCTCAACATCAGCAGCAACACATTCACTGTCACTTAGCTTTGGGGGCTTTTTTGCATGCCAGGGATTAAACCCAGGTCTTTACACAGGAGTATTCTACCACAAAGCCATATCCCCAGCCCTACTGTGATTTTTGTTTTGAAAAAAACATACATTAAAATATGAGTAATGTTTAGTTCTATATGTTAAAATTAAAACTGATTATTTCATATAATTTTTAACGTTTCAGAACCTTACGAAGACTGATTGCATTATTTAATCAGTACAATAGTGTTTGCACATGAAATTTAAAAAAATCTAACATTATTAATCTAATTGTATTAATAATCTGAGATAGTTATTACATAAAATAATTTGAAATTAATCATATCAAATTAAAATATACGAAGTGATCATTATTGTTATCATTACTGCTATTTACTATATATTTAGTGATATATTTCATTTCTCTAAAATATTTACAGATAATCTTGAAAGATTTCAATGTGACACAAGCAGATGATACTTGTTGCTTGCTTTCTTCTACTTTGTTAACAGTAGAGCTAAGAGTTATATAAGATTTTTCAGTTGGTATTTTTCTTCTGTTTTATTTTTGTACAATTCACCCTGTTTCAAAATACTTATAAAAGACTTTCTTTGCCCATATAACACTATTTATCTTTCATCCTTATTTGTCTGAGCTTAAATTGCCTGACCAGGATTTATGGACAGAATTTACTGGAGTGCTCTTTTTATCCCTTTACACGTGACTTTCCTGTGTCCTCTACTTCAGATATTTCTCATAAAAGAACATATATCTCATTTTTAGCTTTTAGCTGATGGAAGATTTTTGTAATCATCCAATATGGTGTTAATCCTGCTTACATTAGTTCGGATTACTGACATTTTGAAGAGTTTCATGCTACTTTCATTTGATATAATTTTATTTGCTCATATCCTATTTTCTGGATTTTAAAGTTAATTATTTTTATTTCTTCCCTTAATTTTCATTTTCAGAAAAATACAGATTTCTTCCCAGACCACTCTTCAGTTATTAGCATTTCAAATTTAAATCTGTTTCCTTTTATCAATGCTGATGTTAATCACTTGCTCTTTATCCAAAATAAGATAAATAGTATTGCATATTTTATTTATTATTAACTTTTTGCTTCCTCTACTGTAATTTTTACACATAATTTCGTACAGATTTATTATTTGTTCATTTTACAGTAATCCTGAACTTTATTGATCAAATACTCCCTCTGTATCATTCGTTTTACTTCCTCATGCTTATTTTTCATGTGTAAGTATGTTACAGAGTCCCATCATATTGTCCACATCCCCTTACTTATGTTTCATGGTTGGCATCTTGTTATTCCTCCAAGGTGTATTTTGGGACATTCTCTTGCTCTGCTTTTTTAATTCACTAAATATCTTTACATAAATTTCAATTTCAATGTTTCTCAGCCCTCAATTTCATCATAGAATAAATAGAAAATAATTGTAGGTACTCGTGTGTAAAAGACAAGTCTGCTGATTTCAAAAGTTTATTTTAAATTTTTAACCAAACAATTGATGCTCTTTCATTAATGTCTACAGGGTTTACAAGTAGCGCTATTAACCAACCATAATCAATAATATCTGTCAGTTTATCAATTTCTAATAAAAGTAATTTTGAAGCCAGGTGCAGAGGTTCATTCTGGTAGTCTTACTTGTTCAGATGTTTCAACCAGGAGGATCACTGCAAGATAGGAAGACCTTGTCCTAAAAGTAATTCTTTAGTATTAGCAGATTGATTTTGTAGATATGTATGTCAAAGTGATATGATATCATTATGAATAATAAACATGCTCTTCAAAAACCATACCTTTCTAGAGTTCTTTTGATTTATTGGTACCAAACATCATGTTGACAACTGCTTTGCCAGTTAATTAAGAGAACTGTTCTATAATAATGAGTATGATTTTGAACTTAGATATTATCTGCAAGACATTGTGACTTGGTTTTTGAATTGGAATCTGAAATTCCTGTAGGATCCCCATAAAGGATTTAAAAGATTGAATCTTTTTTGTCTATAGTAAATATTTTTGTAGTAATTCACAACATTAATTATATATAATTATATATATAAAATCATACATAAAACTCAAAGTTTTATCTTTCAGTGTTATGTGTATTTTAATCCCATTTCTTTCTTTCTTTTTTTTTTTTTAACAGAGGGGCAGTGAGACAGAGTGAGAGGAAAGAGAGAATTAATTTTATTTAGTTTTTTTTCACATTGCTTTCATTGCTCTGACATTTCATTGTGTACATGGTGCTGAAGTTATCCACGTCCTCACGCATGCCAAGCAAACACTAATCACTGAGCCACAGCTCCAGCCCCTATATTCCATTTCTTAAGATCCGTATTTGCTCATCCTCTTTCTGTGGACCATGTGAATTTAATATTAGTTCACAATCTCTATATTTCTTTTCTTTCTGTCATTTGGACTTTTCCTCCTCTTATTTTTCAATCTGGCTATCTATTCAATGAACATTTATTTGCTACAGAAAGTAAGATATTCCAGCGGGCCATTGATCTGTCATCTTCACTGGAAAACTGGAACACTGACTCCTTAAATATAAAGATGTGCTTCTCTGAAACAATTTTATTCAGATTAGTAAGTGGTTTTCTTATTTTGCTCTTGAAAGTCATGGTTTCTCTTAACAAACTAATCTTCAGTGTTACCCAGAAAGTCACAAACTACAAAGAAAACTTAAAATAAATTAGTTTAATGCATTTTACTAGGGAATATATAGTAATATGTTGCTGGATATTTTAAAACACTACAATGTTCTCTTGATATATGATCCAAATTTTATCTAAAATATAAAACCAAATGTCATTCACATTTTGACTGTGATTTTGTGGTGGTTTAATAAAACAATCAAAAATTGACTAAGCTCTCACAATTCTTCTAGAATGAAATATTTATTTTTACACTACAAATCAAGTTGCTATAGTAATGATGAAATATGATAACTAGAGATAATGATATTTTTTAAGTAAAATAGCGAGAGATTTAATTTGCCCAGATGAATAAATTTCCCCTTTTCTCCTAGTTAGAATTCAAATCCTAATTAATCTTTTCTTTTTTAGGGAAATATTAGAAGATCTTTAATAAATCTAAATTAGAAACTACCTAAAGGTTTTGAAAAAATCTTATCTGTTAAAAAATTTACTAACACCCTTAAATTTAATTTTCATTTTGTCATTTCTAAGATCTTCTTTGTTCCTTAGATTATTGCATATAATACACACACACATTCAAAATTTTAAAGCACACAAAAATTGCATTGATTTAGGTTATTGTATATAATACATTCACACACACTCAAAATTATAAAGACACATAAAAATTAATTTGTTGTGGGAATTCTGTCTCTATACATTCTCTTCACAAATGGTTACTAACAATAGTCTTCTAAAATTAATTTCATTTAATAAAATTGTCTTAAATTAATAAAAATTTTCTCTCATTGAATAGCCCTGTTTCTTCATTTTTCTATATATATATTCTCTATAAATTTGTTATTTTTCTGTAACATTACACCCTACTACTGTAACTGTCAATATTTCTACTTCTGAATAATGGAAAAGCAAACTTATTCAGCAATAATTTTTAAAAGCAATGGTAACACTTCAAAAGCCAAGTTCTTAACTTGAAAAGTTAAAACTTGGCAGGCATGCTTTATAGTTCTGATATTCTATCAAATTTTAATAGTTTTAATTGCCTAATTATCTGCTCCAGTGCAATAATAAAGCCTTTTAATATTTCATTTTCTAGTACAGGAAAAGGTATTCCAGTCTGTGCTAGAGAACCTTCTAGCCCTTACTGAATGCTAAGTTGAAGTTCTTTAGTATAATCTTGCACTTTTGTAAGCCAGTTCCATCTGTCATCTCACTTTTGTTCCCCCACCTCCTTCCTTACCCAAATGTTACTTGTTTATTCAAGGAACACCTCTGTTTCTTTCTTTTATCTTTTTCTCTTTGGCAGCTCTGCTTTTTATATCCATTTTTATATTCTTCAATAAATGTCTCTCTATTTCTATGTGTCTATTCTTTAATGCAGGCAATAACTCCAATTCTGACTCTTATATGCCTCCCCACGCCTCTGAAAAGTTTTTCTCTACTTCTGATCTTGCCATTAGCACCTCTCTTAATCTGTTGGTCTGTGCTGTACTGAATAGTTAGGAGAGAATCAATGCTTCTTTTCAGGTACTGACAGGAAGAACCGCCTTGAGCACACTCAGCAGAACAAGAGACCAGGAGGTCAACAACAATAAGAGGATTTAAAGACAACTTCTAGGTGCTGAATTCCTACTTAAGAAATTCTGTGATCCATTTTCTGTCTCCTTTATTGAACTGATCAATCTAAGAGAAATAACTTATGAAAAATTTATTTATTTGCAATTTCAAGGATTTATTCCTCACATCATGAGGTCACAAGGCATTCCAGGGTCTTATGCACAAAAATACTATTACGGATATTCCGAATAGTACTATTTTTGTATCCACAATCACAACTGTGGTCCCATTTCTGACACTGCTTTCAGCCCTTCCATATATAAAATTATTAAGCCTTATTTAGATATTACCTGCTTGTTCTGAAAATTTTGACACCTCACAAATGAAAATGTTGTCTCATTTTCATTATGAAGTAGCAAAAGAACTAGTCAGTGGGAATTAGGACTTTAAATATTAGTGATGATGGTTAAATTATAATCAGCTTTAGAAAATAATTTCCTTTTCCTAAGAAAAAGGTAATTTTTAATTCTTAAATTTGATAAGAAATCAAAACAGCCTTATTATGACTGTTATCTCTAACACTATTTCTTCATGAAGAGTCAGTGCATGGTAATTCATAGGAAAATATTAAACCTCATTAAAAGATTTCTTTAATAAAACTACTCTCATCAGTTAAACACAATACATTTCAAATGCATCTCAACAGGTATTAACTATATTACTATCTCCACTTAATTAGTGATTAAGGGGAAAAAATCAAAGTTCTCTTTATGATTTCAGGCAAATACAAATTGGAACATAAGATGTACAACTTAAATCCATAATTGGTCTCAAAGTCTGATTAATTTTATATATAGTAGGTACAGAAATAGAGATTACATATGTCTTCAAATAATACTTGATTTCTAAATAATATATCTGAGACATGTTCACAGAAAGAATATTTATATACTAACAAGATTCTAAACCAGGCTTAGATTTTGTGCACCATACCTGGCTCATTATTTTACAGATATGTTGAAAACAACAGAGAATGTGGTTCATTATTTTTTAGAAAAACACTTTGATAAGAAAGTTTGTTACAGATCCAAATTGAAAACTAGAAGTATGAAAGATATGGAATAGAAGACCTATTAAATAAGGATTAGTTAAGAACTCAAGATTACCATTTGATGAGAAATTGTCTTTATTATGGTTTTCGAGATCAGTGCTCTTTATAATGATAATTATGAAACTCAAGATCTGCAACTATAAAGGATAAAATCTATAAAAGAAAATACACATTAAAGGATGGCAGTTCATGGAATATTTTACATTTTCTTTGAAAATGTTTTTAAATAATTTAAACATCTATGCTTTGTTTCCCAGTTATCTCTCTTAAAAAAATTCTGAATTAAAATATTTACTTATTTAATAGGTCAATTGATGTCTTTAAAAGTCACTTAACTTCTATAGGCTACCTTAAATTGAACTCTTTTAAATTAGGGAAGAAATCTTTTTTCAAAACAGGTATAAATGTGATCATTTCAAACATTATGCATTCATAGCTGCTTTCAAAATTCTATTTATGAAGGAGAAAACAGCTGATATCTCAAATGAGCAAACTCCATTTAGCCTCACCAACGACATGTCAAATGATTTGTGCAGGTTTATTTTATTGCATTCATTTGTAAGTTCACTTGTATTCCCAAAAGTGTTGCAATAGTTAACTTTACACCTAAACCACACAGTGAACTGCAGGGTGGAGTGGTCGCTAAGCAACCTTACCAGGAGAACATTAAGTACCAGATCTTCCTCATTTAAATCTGTTTGAGAGCTAGAGAAGTGAGAGATTTTTATGGGCAGAACTTTTCAAGTTGATTTGGCTAAACTAAGCAGACTGCAATTTGTATGCCTGAAATCCTGTCAGATTGGCAAAGGCCAAAACAACAGAAATTGCTTGAAGAAAATAGGATTACTCCTGTGAGAAGGATTTTTCTTTAAGAGGTACACTCAGTTTTGTTCTTAAATATAAGACATATATTTCAAAAATTGTAGAAATTTTATATTTGGTATACTTCTATTTCAATTTCACTTGACAATCATAAAATATTCATTCATATTACAACTTTTAGACAATTAAATTAAGATAAATACATCAGATATAACTACATAGAAAATCTTTATTTTTTATTTTTGTATATTAAAACAGAAAAGATTTCAATTCTTAAAAGGTTCCCCCGACAGTAGCAACTCAAGGGAAAGGAGAGAATGGGAAGAGAATGGAGAGCTCTTTGATTTTAAAAACCAAATATGTATTATTAGGTTTTCTTTTCTATTATTACTTAAGAATAATTATTGTCTTTTTTTAATGTATGATAAATGTGCACCTGAAAAATCAAAAATAATAATTTTAATTTTCAAACAGTAGTTATCAGGGCTAGAGCGGTGGCTCAGCAGTTACTGCATTTACCTGGCATATACAAGGATGCAGGTTCAAACCCTAGCAATATGTCCACAATGAAGTGTTGGAGCAAGTAAGGCCACATGAAAAATTAAATAAAAATTGATTCTCTCTTTCTCTTTCTCTCTCTGTCCTACTCTTTCTTTATACAAAAAAAAAAATCCTAGGTAACAATTTTGCATTTTTTTAGATTTATGTTAATATTGATAGCATGTATAAATTTATAAGTTCTAATTTTGTTAAATAATAAGTTTGTGAAAAAATCTGTGGTTTTGCATGAGCTATAGTTTACTAATGTTGTTATTTTATTATATAGATATAATCCATATAATTCTTTGGGCCATATTAGTAATTAAGCACATAAAATCTTAACTATTTGCGCATTTTATTGCTAATGCAAATTTGGGGGGTATAAAAAGTAATTCTGCTCCACGCTGCTTTCCAGAGTGAGAGTACCAGTTTGCAGTCTCATGAGTAGACTAACCATACTCAGGCAGGCATGTAAACGTAGAAATTTCAATAATTAATATACTTGTACATGCTCATTTCTATCTATAACATGGGAGAATTACACAGCAGATACAAGATCTGGGAATGGGTGAAGGAAGGGAGATCCTGGACAATGATCAGGCTTAACTTACTTTGTCAATATCTATATATGCATGAATATGTAACGATTCTCTCTAATATGTAAGACTATGTTGAACCAATAAAAAAAAATGCAATTCTGCTATTATACTTGTACACGTCTCCTAATATACCTCCAAAATTGTTCCTCCATATATAGAAGACTAGGTAATGGAGATGCTCTATCTTCAACTTTGCTAGATACTAACAAATTGTTTTTTTTTTCCAAAGTATTTCTGCAAATTTACACTCCCATCACAATATACACTCATCTCGGTTGTCCAAACCTTTAAATTTGTTATAGAGTTTTTGCTCTGTTTTGTTTTTTTCCATTTCGCCAATAGAGCAAATCAAAGCATAGCTCACCAGTTTCAATTGGCATCTTCATGAGTGATAATGGAATTGAGTATCATTTAATGTGTTTCTTGTCTGTGACATGCACTTTGGGAGATTAATTGCATGAATGTTTAAAATCTTCACCATCTCTAATTGAGGTGCACATCTACATGGTAGTTTGCCTACGTGAGGACTCAATTCCTCTGTGCTGTTAAAACAATTAAATGAGTGTCCCTTATATGAATAATATTAAAAAAGAAACAGCTTGTGATTTCATAATTCTTTATCCTCCATCCTGTTGTCACAGAACATGCCCCTGTAGCTGAATTGAGATGGTGACAGCAGTCCTCTGTCACTGGTTGTGATCACACCATAGTGATTTCAGACATAGATATGCCATGAATTTTTTATATAGGTTGGGAAAACAGAAAAAGGGGAAACTCTTAAAGGACAGAGTGGGTCCTTTCAGAGAGAAAAAAATGATGTATCCATCCTGCTCCTCAGTTTTATTGGGGGTCACAAGGAAGTTTCAAAGAGAGTCCCATCTAAGTCTAAGTCCACTTCTTGACTTTTGGTTGACAGCAGGATTGCATTAGACTAGCAAATCCCCACTGTTCATGGTAAAGTTCCAAGGCAACTATGGGTTCCTTTGACCCATGCAGACGGGTTCTAACTGGAACTTGTTCTTATAAATTTTATGGCTAGGGAGAATTATTCTTATAATCTTGAGTTCTGAGAATATTGTCTGTGCAAGGGTCATAAACGTTCTTCCTTCAGGGTACATGTGTTCTCCATATCAGCACAGGGGAAACTTTCTTCAAGCCTGGTTTCTCCTGAAGATAATGCATTATTTGCTGAGGAGTGTAGGATATCCTATTGATTTAACCACTTAGGACACTGGTAAATTTCATTTTAAGAGGAAGCACGTGGGAGTTAACACAGTAGGCCCAGTTTATAGAATGATCCCCTTAACATCATATACTCACTGTTTATTTTTGTGGTTACCACTTACTGAGACCACTAATGTTCCAGATGGATTTGGTATAAGAACCTCATGTCCCTAAGACCACAATGACAAATTGTTATTCTAATCTACTAATGATTCTTATTAGTTCTTGAAAGAAATTTGGGACACTAATTCTTTATGAGATTAAAGTGTTGGAAAATTTATCTCTTTGTTGCTATTTATATTTCACTCTGTGTTTCTGTGTTGTCTTTGGACGAAAAAATATTCAAATAGATTTCTTGTTACTTTATCGGTAGTAGCTCTTCTGGTAAATTTTGCTTGAGAAAGTGTCTTTTTCTTGAAATCATTATATTTAAAACTGTCTATGTTTGCCTTTCACATTTCAGCAAAATTTCACTATGAATATATAAATTCTCAAGTCTTTTTACTTGTTCATTTTGAGAAATATTCAACTATTGCTTTGTTTGATTATAATTTCTATTTTTCTTTCATTCAGTTTTAATATTATATTTTCTTAGGAGGCTGAAGGCATAAAATCACATGCATAGAAAAGGAGATGAAGTCTTGAAATTTTGGTGAGCTCAAAGAAAAAACATAACATTTACTGAGAAAAATAATTCAAAAAATCTTAAGGTGCTCTTTGGATAAAAACAGAAACAAAGCCTGAAAAATGTTCCTCCTGAACAAAATGGCAAGACCAATTCAGTACAGAATGACCTTGTGTAAAACAACATGAAAGGTAAAAGATCAACTGTATTTGGAAAACTCAAAAGGAAGAGAAACAAACTCCAGGCAGAGAAGAGAATAAATAAGAAATTATAAATATTTTTATGTAAAATTTCATCTGATTTTTAGTGAAATGGTAGAAGAAATTCATATCAGAAACCCACTGTATATTATTTTGAAATTGTCGTTGAATTCTAGAAAACAGTTTTGACTTTATCTAATTATTTGGTACAACTGTATTTTGTGAACAATAAGTGTCAGACAGAGACAAGTGTCTTTTATTCTCTCGATGCCTCATTTTCATCACTTGTATAAACCTTATTAATAGACATAACTTTGTCTCTTTAATAGTTTTAGTGAGATTCCCTTCTGCAGGGAAAGAAAAAAACAAAATAAATATTAGGATTCATTTGTTTGACTTTTTTTTTTAACAAATTCACACTCTTGATAACATAGCTTAGAATCAAATGACCCCTCTCTGAGTAAAGAAGCAAAATTGGAAAACACTGAGTGAAACTGGAAGCAGCATTTATGATTCATTTGTGTCATTATTGTCCAGATAAAGGATGAGTTCAGTGATAGTAATGGAATTTTTAGCACTGATGATTTCAGTATCCTGAATCTTATCATAACACCTTCAAAAGAACCTAGGTTAGAGCATTGGGTTAGAATATATACTTCTACAAAGTATATTAAGAGTTTTAGGTGATCACAATCATCTTCTTTATATTTGATGAATATACCATCTACTCATTGATTATGGAATTGTTTTACACAGTAGAAATGTTTGATAATATCCTAGAGAAAATAAGTAACTTCCTTCAAGTTTTTGAGTGATATTTGTTTTGGCTGAACATTCAATTCCTAGCCTAGAACATGGTCATTTTATTCCATTAAGTTCTAAGCACTGTTTTAAAAAGTAAAAGTGAATAAAATCTAAGTTCCTTCTAAACATATCCTTGGGAATGACCAGGAACACCCACTTATTTCTCTTAATCATTTTAGACAGAAAGAGCTGGTTACTGCATTATGCAGACACAGACCTGCCCTAAGGAAGCACCATTAAATGACAAGCCCAGCCCTACCTGGAGTTCTGTACTAGGCAAACTGTTTATTCCCCAGTCTTCACTATGTAATATGAAAGTTTAATAATTAGAAAGATGTTGAGACTGCTGTTTGAGAAATGAAAGCAGTTCCAAAACAAGAAGCATGTGTAAAAGCATGAATTGAACTGGCAGTAGCTCTCATCATGAAAATAAGAGAAGATCTTATATCCCACAGACTCTGAGGGTTTCAAAAATCAGTCTAAAAAAATGGACAGAGAAAAGGTAGAAATGTTGCTCACTCTTGAATCCCAATTGACTGAGAAGGAACAGGATCATCAAGAAAAAAACTTAGTAGCTAAAGAAAATAAAGACTTCAAGTTAACCCTAAACATTTTTATTGTTACCTGCTATGGCTCAGATAAGAGGTGAACCAAAAGCTCCTGTGTTAATGCAGGAATATGACATATGAGAACTTTGACCTAATCAGTCCATCCTAGTTTGTATGGACTGTCTGGGTGGTAACTTCAGGTAAGTTGGTCATGGATGGAGGGGGTTTTCACTCAGTGGTGCCCTAGAAAGATTCATCCTCCCTGTGGCCACTTCCCCGTCTGTCTCTGCATCATTTTTACCATCAGGGGAACACATTCCCTCAGCCACACTACTCCCCCATGATATTATGCCTCACCTTAGACCTAGAGAAATGGAATCCATAGACTGAGACTGCCTCTGAAACCATGAGTTCAACATAAACTTTTCCTCCTTTAAGTTGTCCTTCTTTGGTTTTCTAATCAAGTGACACAAAAATTGATTAAAATAGAAAGTTGTACTACGTGGAGTTGTGCATATGACTAACCTGAAAACCTTTTTCAGACACCTTAAATGTTGGATTGTGGAAAGAATTGGGCAAATTTGGAGATAAAAGGGCGGAAAAGCCTAAGAATGTTGTAAGCACAGCTTAATTGGAAATTCTGGTGATAGCTCAGAAGAACAGATGGCAGGTAGTAAAGACCATGCTCATGAGAATTTAGAAGGAAATGAGGACTCCCTTGGAAATTGGATTGTAGGTCATTTTGTGTTACATTTTGGAGAATAAACTGTACATTGTCCAAATCATGAGATTTGGCATGATGCTGAATTAAAAAAGTGATGGACTAATTAATCTGGTTGAGGAAATTTCAAGGTAGCACAATACTCAGTCAGCTGAATGGATTTTGCTGGAAGATTTTAGCCCATTTGCTGTGGGAATTGAGAAGATAAAGCAGAACTAAAGGTTTTTAAAAACTTCAGTTAGACCAGCAAAGTTGCATGTATAACTCCAGTGAAGGAAGTCGTGCTTGTTGAAGAGATTATATTTCCTAAAGAGATGCTAAGTACTTTAAAGGAAAGATAGCTTGAGGAAATCTCAGGAATTCTCAAAATCACACCCATCTCAGGCTCTAGGATGCAGACAGAAAAATTATTTTGAGAAGAGGTCGTGGTGATTCCCTGCTTGCATCAGATTATCTTGGACATTGTTTCACCATACTCAGTCATGGAATACTCAGAGGCTGTTGTAGCCATGATCACAGGGAGTTCAGCTACCTCATAACAGGTATTAGACCTTGCTGGCATTCATGTGCTCCTGCAGTAATGAATGCTGAAGTTAATGGCTAATGGAGTTCCACTAAGATCTCAAAACATGGTCTTGGAGGCCAGGAAAAATGTATCAGGATCAAAGCACCAATGGGGTACTCCTGAGATGGTGATGCATGGAACTGTGAAGGTGAAGCCAAAGCTGGAATTGAAATTCTGAGAATTAAGAGATATTAGTAATGGGAACTGTCTGCTGAGAAAAGCTGCTGGATGCAGAGATATCCAGGCTGAAAGGGAATCCATGTTCACAACAACCTTCCAGGCCAAAGCTGTCCAAGCCCTTTGGAAATAATATTTCAGCCATGTGTCCTACATGCTATCCAGGGAATTATGAGACCTGTTTGCCCAGTTGGGTTTTGATTTTGCTTTGGCCCCTCTGTTCTTTCTATTCCCCAGTCCCTTCCTTTTGGAATAAGAATGCTTACTTTGTGCCACTGTATATTGAATATATGTAACTTGCTTTTGAGTTACGTAGGGGCCAAGATTTTTGCCTTGAGTCTCAGAAGAGAATTTGAACTTGGAATTTGGGGCAATTCTGGAACTCTTAAGGCTGTGGGTCTCTCAGAATTTTACTGAATGCATGTGCAGAATGTTCTGGCTTAGATATGAGATGTTGCAAAAAAAGAAAAAAACAAAAAAACAAAACAAAACACAAAAAACAAAAACAAACTTCTCTGTTAATACAGAAATCTTTTGAGGTAAAGTGATTGAATTGTGAGAGCTATAACCCAATCAGTCCATCCTAGTTTGATTGGGCTGACTGGGTAGTTATTTTAGATGGTTGGGGTGTAGGTAGTTGGATTAAGAGGGGTGGGTCATTTGGGGCATGCCCTGTAAAGGTTCACATTGCCCATGACATTTTTGCCCACATCACTGCTTCTTTGCTGTCTTGGCAAGAGCATATTTCCTCTGTCCTGCCTTCCCCCATAATGTCCTTTCTCATTTGGACTGAGAAGAATGAAGACAACCATTTATGAACTGAGACCTCAAATCATGAACACCAAATAAACTTTTCTTCCTCGAAGTTGTTCTTCTTGGGTATTTTGGTCACAGCAATGCAAAAACAGACTAAAATATTATCAATAATTTATCATGTATGGATTTGATATCTTCAAAAGAACTAAAATTCCCTCAAATTTCGTAGGACTATATGAAGGAACAAAACTGAAATAAAATAAATTTTGGTTTTAAAATACTGCATGGTTACCAAGTAATAAAAGTGGTTATTTTGTAGCACTTAAAATAAAGGTCAGAAAATTCACAGGAAACATTGTATACAAATTGTAAAGTTTGGTAGCATTACTGAAATAAGCAATGACCTAAATTACTATTTTGAAGAATTACCATTTGTATTTAGAAATTCTAATATATACATTTATAAAACAAATACGCTTTTTTGTTTCTTTTAGCAAAATACCTAGTTCACATATTTTTTAAAGTTCTTATTATTAAAAATACTTTCAAACTCTTTTTAGGTGACTACAAAAGATAATGCCAATCTAAGACTAGAGATAATTCATAGTGACCTAGTGAGGAAAGATTAAAACTGTAAGACATATATTTAATTAAATGTATTTAAAGGCAAAATTTATCTTCTCAGATAATATGCCTCGCTGTATATAAATCTTTATAAATTTACCTGTAAGAAATAGTATTTGGAAAATTGAAGAAAGAAACGGTATTTATATTCCGAGAGCCAAGATGGTGATCTAGAAAAAGAAAAGAGTTAAAAAAATAAGTCATGCCATATCAATGTGTTGCAGTGAAAGAATTAGCCAAATTGGATAAATAAATGAAATGAAGAGCATCTTCAATCTCAGAAATGATGCTTATCCTAAGTTAGAAACAGTACACAGTGCGGAAAGACCTCCCAGGTTGACTGGTAAAGTGAAAATATAAAAGTTTTTTCAAAAACAATTATGGTAATTTCACAGCCACAAAGTGACGAGGGGAAAAAGCAAAAGCTTAAACTCTGCATGCTAGCTACACGGGGAAGTGCGGGTTACCCTGTCTGCCATGATCCCAGGTTTTACTCTATTACTGCCTGATATATTCAAGCATACCAAATAGGTATAAAATGATAGTAGATGACCTCCTGTGGGATTTAGTGCACAGAAAACGGAGGATGAATCAGCCTGAATTGAATTGTGTTTCTCTCTCCCACAGATAAATATTGCATACTAAATCAGCTTCAGTGTACTTGCGTTCCCTTCCCTTTAGCTTAATATATGCAGTGTCAAGTTATTTCAAACTGAGTACCGTTTCACTCTATGTACACAGTTTGTCTAAGGTAAAAATTGGAAACAGTTTAAAGTATAATGAAATTCTCTTCCCACTCCTACAATTTTTCAGGGAATAGTGAGAAAAATCTGTGAGTGGGAAAACTGACTTAACTGGTATTTTGAATACTATGTAGTGGCACAAAACACCCTACCCTTCACATTATAATAGAACATCCTATATTACTTCATTCAAAGACTTCTGTAAGCAAAGATGGACTTTAGTGTCTCAATCAATTGGTGTAAACTGAGTTAGGTCATATTTTTCAACAAAAACTTTTCACTACAAAACTATATTCTTGAAAACATTGTCATCTCTGTATCCTCTATCAGAGATGTATATTTGTGTGCAGAACTGTATTCCCTCTCTGAATTGTTTGTGTGCATGTGTGCATGTAATATATTTACAAGCAGATTGGGGGTAACTTAACAAAAATTCCTTGAACACAGTCATAGCGGAAATAGAATAGAACATGCATTGCTCCCTTTTCTCCAGGAGACCCTTTAGCCAACACCTACATAAAAGGCAAGGTTCAGGCACAAAGAAAATTGGTAATAACTGATCTAAAGAAATTTATAATGAATTAAATCCACTTAGTTAGGATATTGAAAGGACCGCTTTAGCAATGACCCAGATTAACAGTAGTTTAAAGAAAATAGACATTTATCACTAATGTAGAACCAGGTCCATGTGGAGACTGACATTGATTGTTCTATTGTATTCTGTTTTATTGGCTTTCATTCTTCTGGAGAAGGCCGGACTTCAAATGTTTAAGTGAATTGTCACCATGTGCATGTTGAGAAAGGGAAAAAATAAAAAGAAGGAATGGAAAGGAGAAAGGTAATTTATGACTGGGCCATAATTTTCTTGAAGACCAAAATCCTGAAGATTAAAAAAGAAGATGAACAAGAAAAGTTAGGTCACACTGACCAGAATTAGTCACATGATTCATCTAGGTTTGAGAATGATGGAAAATAAAGTATTTATTTCAGACAAACTTGTCCCTGGATAAAGTGTGACTGATGAATGACTATAGATACTGGGGGATAGCCAGCGCTCTTGTCATTTTATTTTAAAGGAAACTAAAATTCATAGTAATCAATCTTAGCAACCTTGACCAAAACTATTTATGTTATAGTTCCCAATTTTTCTTATTCTATTAAGACATATATACCAGATTAGAGGTGATATGGTATGACTGTTTATAAAATCACTTCTGTAGAAATATAGCTTTTGACTAAATTCTGTTCCTGCTACTTTCTTGTCAAGAATTTCTCAGTACCTCCAATTCCTCATCTGTGAAAAATGTTAATAAACTTCATTAGGTTACTATAAATATCCAATGCATTTTTGTATACACATGCTTAGAACAGTTCTTGACAAATAAGAATACAATAAAATTAACATGTAGAATCATGGATCCACTTTATAATAATGATTTTAACAGTCTTTTATGTTTTTAAGTCTGTTTATAGACTTGTAATTTTTTTCTATAAGCCCATGTTATTTGATATTAGCTAATATAAAACAAAAAGCCCCTAGAACTATAAGTGACATTTTATTAGGTTGTAATATTTTTAACATTTCTAACAAAATGCTTTTTTTAAATTTCATGTTCACCTCTGTGAAAGATGGTTTCATGAATTGTCTAAATAGGCTTATTGAGTGACCTATTCTTATTTTTGTATTTTTGTATGCCTAAAAATGATAAATTTATAAAACACTTCCTGACTAAAACACAGAACCAGACTGGTTTAGACAACCAGAAAGTAATAACTCTTTAATCTTTAATTCCAAGCATAAAGCAATAATAAAGATTTGTGAGTGCCTACCAAAGCACAAAACAGCTTGAGGAAATACAGCTCAGAATGTTGAAGGCATTCTGATGAAAGACAGGCAGATGAAATTTAGGAAATTATGTGGAGTATAAATTATAAGCAAGCATTAAACACAACAGAACCATGGCAAGTAGCTGGTGTTCTGCATAAGTACAGGGCAGGCAGTGATCATGGAGTGTGCAGTTCGTGCTGAAGCATGTGGATGTACAAATATCCAAGGGGAAAAACATCACTGCCTACCACGATGGATCAACAGTGAAGGGATTTTATGTCTAAAGACAGAAGAAACAGAACAAATTGTAGCTTTGAAAAAGGAAAATTGTAATAATAATGGAAATGAGACAGAGAGAGTTGAGAAGAAAAATTAAAATATAAAATGTCACTTAAAACTCAGCACTGAAAATAGAGGACAAGATGTAAAGTGAATATCATGTATAAATGATCCAGTCATTTAGTGTTACGCCCTGCTGCCGTTCTCATAGTGCATAGATCTTTGAGCTCTTTATCTTCACAACCAGAAACTTCTACCTAGCCTCAGCTTTGATGTTAACACTTCACTCTTCCTATACCCATTAGCACTTGGGTGACTAGCTGCTGCTTGGGAAGTCAGTGAACCAAAGATCATAGCAGCACATTCACAATTCTGTGACCATAGATAGACAGATCAAAACAGAAGCTGGTTATAGAGGTTTTTAAAAAACACTGACATCTGGAATATAGAACTATGCTGGCGTTTATAACCTAGAGAGTGCTCTCCAGCCTGGTAACTGCCAGTCCCATTTGGCCATTGAGTACCAGTTCAAGTTGAGATGTGCACTAAGTACAAAACACATACTGGACATGAAGACTTAGTATCCACAATATGTAAAATATTGCCCTACTATTTTTATACTGACTACACCTTGCAATAATATATTTTGTTAATAGTGAGCTTAAAACATTATTGAAATTAAATTCATGTGTTTCTTTTTTACTTTTATTAATGTGAGTACTGAAATAATATGTTACCTGTATTGTTCAAAGTATATTTGTTAGACTGAGATCATCTAGAAATTTATCAACTACAAGGACTCTAAATTTAAGGAGGGCTCCTACTAAATAGAGACTCATAAACCTTATAATGATGGTGCAGTTTAGTGCCTGGCCCAATGTGCAAAAATACATGGTTGTCTTGGCCGTCTACATCGGTATCTGTCCATCATTTGAGTGCTTTAATATATATACATAAATGCTTCCCAATTTCCTTAAGCCATAAATTCACTATAGGTTACACTGCTAATTACACTAATGATAATGAATTCAATTGCAGAAGAAAAATTTAGTATACTATACATACTCTGAGAGTCAAAGAAAGAATTAATATTCATTGAAAAAATATGGTCTCTGATGTATATGTATTGACATGAGAGGATAAAACTTAACACATCTAATCAACATAAAATGTCTGAGAAGTCAGTACTTGATAACCATGTCATTCAGTAGCAGAAAAACACTACATTAGGTCAAATATTGCATTTCCTCCATCATAAGGTGCATGTTTGTTTTTTACATTTTAACATCTAACAGGCATCTATGATTGATGGCATCCTATAATTTCTGTCTAGCAGACAGAATTAAATATTTTGCTTCCTGTGAATGAGCAAATGCCATTGCTTTTTGTGCCATTTTAACAGAGCTAATGTCTATATTGCTATCAACCATCTGAAAAAGAAATCTGAGTTCTGCTAATTCTTTAAATACCTTTTTAGGCATACTCTAATCAGATCAATGGAGTACCAGCATAAAGGCTTCAAGAATCACTGTCCATATCATAAAAAAAAGTTCTAGCGACAATGAAGATCAATATTTAAAGAAATTATCCTTCATTAATTGTTTTGATGATAAGGGGAAAAGGCATTTTGAAAACAAATGAGAACATGAGACTTTAAACATTAAGAATTTTAAAAAGACTTAAATCAACTTATGTCAACTTTTATTTCCCATTGACTATAGTGA
Source organism: Aplodontia rufa (assembly GCA_004027875.1). NCBI lineage: Eukaryota > Metazoa > Chordata > Mammalia > Rodentia > Aplodontiidae > Aplodontia > Aplodontia rufa. The sequence continues at coordinate 66,223 of PVKS010001443.1, read as the reverse complement.
TGCATGATCAAAATCTATGTAAGTCTAACACTATTCTTTCAAAAATGTCCAATAAAATCCTAAATTATAGTAATGAATGGAATTATAGTTTAATTCCCAGCACTTTTCTTTCTTGAGGTTTTAAAAATTAATTATGTTCTTGATGTACACCTTCTTACATTTAATGAACTAAGCAGCCTACACTGTAAGAGTGAGGAATAGCCCTTGCTCCATGACAAAATATTGAAGAGATATTTTTAGTCTATTATCTTTAACAATTAATATTTTAGATCATTTTATAATTAACAATAAAATACTTAAGTATAAAATACTACATCATCTCCTAATTTAACTGTTACACACAATGCATTGTTTCTCCAATACAAGAAATAAAAATATAGAGAATTTTTCCTGTTTTAATTCCTTTCCTATTAGCCTCCTAATGTTTGTGTTTAATACTTTTAGTCCTTTCTCTATAGATACTCATAATACGCAGTATTAACTGATTAATTATAGATAATATTTAATGAAATTATATACATCATCCTTCATTCCTATCTTGTGAATTATGTCCATTATACTGTTTATAATATTTATATGATTAATTTATAATTTACTCCATATGTGTAGTTGTCTTTTTCTTTATATTGACATATATGATTCACAATATCATTTTTAACTAAATACCTTTTCCTTCAAGTTTAAATAAGATTGAACCCACAAAGAAAGTAAAAACAAAAGCAACTCAGCAAACCTGTTTCTTGAATGCCTAAAACCTTCATCATATATTTGTCTGGCATAGATAGATGAAGGTTTTCTTCAAGTGGCTTTCAATTCTGTTATATTAATTTTTCATCCTAGTAACGGAAATGTATATATACTTATCATGAAATTATAAATTTCCCTCATTTGTAATATAACACATTTTAAACACTATCCTTTGTAATAATTTCTTTATTTATTCGTGATATCCTTTTAATATTCAGTATTTAAAAAGAGAATCTCCTCTGGTGTTTGAGTCATAACCTCTGGATGTGTATATATATATAATTTTCTGTCTTTATACAACTGTAAATACTCTTTCTCCAAAAAGAGTCTATGAATTTTTTTTTAAATTTTATGTGTGTGCTTGAAATTATCTTTATTTTTTGTCCTTAAACTTAATTCGGTTAGTATACGAAGAGTAAGTCTGACTGGCTTACTTAACACCCTGTTCAGGCTCCAGATTCCCTTGCCAGCCTCTAACAGGAACCTCGGGAGAGTGAAATTCAGTTTCAATACTCAATTCTCAGTTTTCTAACAGCAGTGGGTGGCTAAGAAACACAGTTACGTCTGGCAAACCTCAGTGAAATTCTGCAAGCAGAGGGAAACATTTAAAAAAAGAAAAATAATTTTGCTTCCATAGAAATACAAATTAAAAGACTTAGCCCTACCTATTCTTTCGCTTTTGCACATAATTGTGAAAATCAGCCAAGAGCCTTAAGAACCATCTTGTGACCAGGAGGCACAGAAAGCTGCATGATAAGGGGAGCAAATATTAAAAAGAGTAAAAATGTGGTTATGTCCCTTCTAACTTGATTGAAGTATGAAACTTCTGTCTATTTCAAAGTAGACACAGTTCTAAAGAGCCCAGTTCTCTATAAACATCAGCATGTTGACTAACACTGTCGTAGACACTAGGTTGACTGACCACACTCATTCATTTGATTAGTAAAATGACAGACAGCCCAGATGGGTTGAACAATTTATTTCTTCCGCAAGCAGCGTACACAAGCTGTGCATGGTGTCACCTTCCTACATCCCTAATTCAGAAAGATGGCCCTGCAACAGAGGGTCCAGATGACAAAAGTACTGCATAGTTTTATAGGTAAGGGAGTTTTCGGTCAAGTGGTGGACAACATGGAAATGCCATGTGTCATAGACCCAGGAAGGTAGATGTGAACTGACTTTGTACAGCTCCTCCAAGGCTGCTAGATAGGCCTATTCCATGATGGACCACAAGGTATTCTGCCAAGAGATGTGCAGCATGATGATAAGCCATGGCTATGTGAAGATAGGCAAGATGGCTAAGGGGCCATGATGCAGCCATTTGCCTACAAGTATCTGCTGTGTGAGAAAAAGAAAACTTTGTTTATGTAAGTTTAACTTAGCCTGATTTGCTTGTCATTGATGAACAATCTATGCCTACAAGGTTTACTTGGGAATATAATTTTAGGCTTGATAAAATTGTCCCCCTGGATTTCCAAGGTACTGCTCATTGTCTTCATGAATTCACTGTGACTCAAGGTTTGTGAAGCAATTCTAATTCTAATTTCTGCTTTAGTGATATATGTATTTTTTATGGAAGATTTTTAAGACCTTTCTTTGTGGTTGGCATTCTGAAATCCTATTGTGTTGTGGGACTGTACTCATTCAAATTGACACTTAAGTGAGCTTTTCAATCTAAAGAATTATATTAATTTGTCTTTTGGAAATTTATTAAAGCATTTCTTTAATAATTTCCTCACTTGGTTTTCTTTGCTTTACTTTCTGGAAATTATATTAAATTATTTTAGGTCTTCTTTAAAATAACCAGACATGTCTCTTAATATTCTCCCACTTGTTTCACCTGATATCTTTTTTAGTATTCTAGAATTTATACTTGGCTCTGTCTTCCAAATAGCTGATTCAGTCTTCAATATAGTTACTTGCACTAATCACTACTTGCTCTTCTTGATTTTTAAAATTTTAACTTTATCAATAATCATTCCAATATACCCATATTGCTCATGTTAAATAAAAATTGCTTTGTTTTTTATATAATAAGCTTAAGAAAATCACTGAGGAGCTGGAACGGTGACTGAGGGGTTACAGCACTTGCCTGATGCATGAGGACACGGGTTCTAATCCCAGAACCAGGTACACAACAAAGTGTTGGCACAATGATAGACAAGTGAAAAACTAAATAAAATTACTTCTCTCTTTCTCTGTCTCCCTCCCTCTCTCAAAGTAAAATCTCTGAGATTAATAATTAGTATTTTAAAATATTTATTTCTCTTTCTTTTCTTACTTTTAGGGAGTTGTGTTTTTTTGTTTATATACTTGAGGCTTCTCTTTCTTGCTATTAGCTTTCTTCAAAAGTTTCACAGCTCATCAATAAAATTTAAGTACAATCTTAATTAAAATGCATTGGTTTATTGAATTGCCATTGCAATTTCTAGATGCCTGTGCACTCAAAGTGAAGGACCACTTGTGGGTTCAGTGTTAATGGACAGATGTTTTACCAGGAAGGCTTCCTTTTAGGACTGTGACTTGGATGTAAGCAAACATGCTTCTGGTCCACATAATTATTTTCTAAGTAACTGTGATTTTTCTCCAGGTAGAGAAATTTAATAGTTTTAATAACTTATAAAGATATATAGTTACATAATTTTTCAGGTCAATTTGGAAGTGCAGTTTCCTAAGCTATGTTCTTTCTCTGCACTCTGACATTGAAGGCATGAATCTTAAAGAAAAATTTCCACTCCCTTTGGGAATTTCTGGAATATGTGTCTTCCTGTACTCTAATAAAAACTGGCTCACATAACTTTTTTTAAAACAACATTGCATTCAAGTGGAAAAATTTAACCTGTATGTGCACTTATATGTGAATTTGAATAAAGATATATGAACAAAAGTGTTTATTATTGAAACATTTATAATAGCAAACTAACAATCTAAAAGTCCAATATTGCAAATCAGCTTACATAAAGTATAATGCACATGCCAGCATGTTATACAGTAATCAAGGAGAATGACAGATTTATTTGTCCCAATATGGAAAGATCATATTATACACAACTGAGTATACCATTCTTTAATTTTTGGAAAACTTTTAATGCACTATTTACATACGCATATAAATTCAGAGATAATTTTTTGAAAAGTAATTCTTTGTTATGCCTCTGGAGAGAAATAAGAGTCTGATATTTCCCTTCTTATTTTATATCTGTTGATATTTTTATCAACAGCCTATATTTATTGTCTGCATCCTTTGTTTTTTTTTTATTAAACAGAGAAGGACAGTGAGAGAGAGAGAGAGAGAGAATCAATTTTTATTGAGTTTTTCACATGGCCTTCGTTGCTCTGACACCCAGTTGTGTACGTGGGTTGCTTGGGTTTGAACCCTTGTACTTGCACATGCTGGGCAAGTGCCGTAACCACTGAGCAAACTCTCCAGCCCCTTGTCTGCACCCTTTTAAAATATACTTCAAAATATATACCTGTGATGGTAGCATAACTCCATAAATATATTAAAACCAATGACTTAATATGCACTTCAAATAAATTGTTTTGTTATTTCAATTATATATCAAAAAAACAATTATTAATATATATATGTATGTACACATGTATACTTTTATCATATTCTATTCCAAAGAATAATTTACAATCTAGTTCTTAGGTTGATATGTAATCTACAGTGATATATGGGCAGCAAAGAGCTAGCACTAATGCTAATTTTAAAAATAAAATTCTGAGCACCTACTATGTGAAAACTCTTGTGGAAAGCAGCATATATTTATTTTTTATTTTTTGCAATGTGTATATATAATGCAATATGCTTCTAGTTTAGGTATACATTTACTTTGCCCTGTTTTAGATAATTAAGTAACTGAAACAGAAAAATTGATTATTTGACAAAGATTACAGGCTATTTTGTATTGTTATGTTTTGTGGCATTTGATTCCATGCTAATCTAGCAGAGAGAGAGGTTGATGGTGACAAATAGAGGTGTTTGATCCAAATAATGAATAAAATCTAATGTATTGCATGGGAGATATATTTATAGTAAAATATTATTTGGTGTTTATCTGAAATGTAAATTATACTAAGTAATTATCCATTGTTTATCAGATATTAAAATTGAACGAGATTCTTTGTTGGTTTGTTAAACCTGACAATCCTAAATTTTAATACAAACACAAACTTACAAAATCTCAGAGGGGAGATATATAGAGAGAGTATATTGTGTTCCCAAACATACTTGGAAGTATAGTGATTTTAATGTGGTATAAGTATAGTTGGAATGGAGAAATTGGTATGAGTGTCCACTTCTGTGATGGCTTAGCTTTGAGAACCTTTTAAATATTTCAGCTCCTGGTGAAGTCCAAACAGAAAAGGATTTGTGTGAGAATAGATGGAATAAAGGGATCCATGGATGCTCAGAACTTTTAGTTCAACAGTGGAAAGTGAACATTCTCCCTAAGTAGGTTTCTGGACCAGAAATATACACATAATGACATAATTCCTTTGTCCAAAATGCTTTATCAGAGACTTCTGTAAAGAAGAGAGAGTTATTAATATGTGCTCAATAAAAAGTTGAAATAAATAAAGAAAATGGAGATCAGTAGGAATAATATTGAACACAATGAATAAGAAAATGCATGTTTCACAGAAAAATAAAGCAAAAGCATTAGGTCACAGTACACTTCTTAGGCATTTGAAAAGGACTGAGTTAAATTTGTTTTCTGGCTAGAAATACAGAGTCTGTTTTTACTTAATTTATAAATCCTATTCTGTAAAATTAAATCCTTTAAAATAGGATTTCACTCCAAGCAGCTTTAGGGTCCTGCACACATACAAGTTTATTTCCACACACATGTATGTATGTACATGCCATCATACACATACATGTGCACATATGTACATGGCATTATACACATACATGTGCATGGACATATATGCAATTGTGTATGTTTCGAGCTGGGGAAGCATTAATTCTGCATTGAATTATATATTACAAAGTGCATATGCATGTATATACTACATATGCCTGATCTTTATGAACCCTGTTAGATTTTTTTAAGAAAGAATTTTCATGTAAAACTATATTACCTTAAGCCCCAGTATTCCTTCCTGTTCTAAAAACATTCCTTCCTCTTCTAAAATGAGGATATATGAAAGACCTTCAGAGGAATGAATCTTTGTTTTGCAGTGAAAGAAAATCTTCAGGGTTACCACCCTTGCTACAAAATATCACAGAGTCTGAGAAATAAGAAAGTCAATATGTATTACATAAAGAGAACAGAGGAGTGGAGAGAGCAAACAGGAAGCCAGAGATGAGGAAACAGCAGGGGTTGCTTGTTGAGCCCAGTGACCTTTCTCTTTTCCTAATACGCTGAAGATTGTTTAGATCACCAAAAATGTATTTCTTTAATTCTCTTGTTTTCTATGTACAGGTAAGGATTTATCTCTCTATTTTCCATTTAACTTTAGCAATATTCCCCATTGAGGTTATTACGCTTGAAATACAACTCAGTGCAAGCTAAATAGGAGAAAATAAGTATCTTGAAGTTTTTCTTAATACTATTTATAAAACTCGCCAAGAACCACTAGTATCCTTCCCCTAACAAGTAATATTATATGCACCAAGGGAAATGAAACAGAGCTTAGAGTGAGTCTCGCAGCCTATTAAACATTTAATAAGTAATAAGGATCCATCAAAGTGTGGACTATTTTTCACATATAACAACTGCAGACAGTCATTTCCCAATCTGAACTATAGAAGCAAGAAGGAAGAAAGCCACTGTGACAGAAAAATCAAATATAAAGGGACTAAGAATAGCTATTGACTGTGTTTCTCATTTGTTGATATGAATTTTCCAGTGACTGAATCATTAATGCAGACAGTTTTGTGTCATTGTCTACATGTATGTGTTGCTGGCAGAGTACCTTAAAACATTGAGGTCCTGTTTCTATTCCAATGTCATAATAACTATTTGGGGGATGGAGCGGTGGCTCAGGGGTTTCAGTGCTTGCCTGGCAAGCACGAGGACCTGGGTTCAAACCCCAGCACCACGTACACAACTAAGTGCTAGAGCAACTAAGGCCATGTGAAAAACTAAAATAAAGTTGTTTCTCTCTTTCTCTGTCTCTCTCACTGTCCCTCTCTCTTTAAAAAAAAAAAATAATAACTATTTGGATATATTCAGCACTCAGGTTCCTAGATTGCAATATGTCTTATCTTGTGATATCAGGAACTAAAACCATTATAGGAGACATTAGACATAATGTGATAATTTAGCTTGATTCTCGTATTGTGACTGTGTGGATGGCTAATTTCACCAAGTCACAGTTGTACATTTCAGTGATATCTGGTTCACAGTCCACTTGCACAGGGAGCACATGACGTTTCTTCTGTATTCTATCTTCCAAATCTAGCCTACCTTCATAATCTTTTGTGAATAAGGGACATTTCAAATCAAATTACCCTGAAGTGTGGTGGTAGGTAGACAGCATGTTCTGAATATTCCCAATTCCTGTTCTTCTTGTCCTGTATAATTCCCTCTCATTAAACATGTGTGGGCCTGTGAGTATGTTTAACATAGCACAGAGATAAAGGAATTTTGCCCCAGTAGGCACAACCAAATCAGAGTCTTCTGGCAAGCACAGTTCTCTATGTTCAAAGACTGTCTTGCTGGATTTGAGGACATAGGCATCATGTTATAAAAAGGACCATGGTAGGTACTGAGAGTGAGTAACCTCTAGGAGCTGAAAGTGATCCTCAACTAACAACTAGAAAAGAAAGCAGGGACTTAAGTCAAATCGTAAATAAAAAATACTGTCAAAAATTTGAATAAATTTAAAAATGGATTTGTCCCTTGTCAAGGCTTCAGAGGGGAATGCAGTCTGCTTGAAATCTTAATTTCAGCCTTGCTAGATTCTGAACAGAGAATATTGCCATGCCTTGGCTTTAGAACTGCAGAAACTATGAAATAATACATGAGTGATTTTTACTGCCCTAATAATATTTTATGCAACAATAGCATACTAATACAAATGGCACCTAGGCCAAGGTCGTTGTAGCACAAAGTGAAGTTAGCTGATATTGTTTTGAGGATCCAAAATACTTAGAATACAGGACTACGTATATAAACCAGGGTGAATACACTGTACATACTGCATAAGAGTTATATGTGTAACTGAATAAATGATTAATCTGTAATAAATATATTGCTTATTATTAATCACTTTGAGATATAAATTTTTATATTTTAAAATATTGTTAAGAGAATCATTATTAACATAAACATTTTAGAGATGAGAAAGACTTCACAGAGTTTATGGAACTTCATTGAAATTTAAACATTGGTCAAGTGCCCAAAACTTCCACTTTTATCTCTCTGCCAATATTAACCAAAGGTACTAAGAAAGCAAATGGATAGAAATATAAAACTTGAAAAATATAATTCTGGGGCTAGAGAGATAGCTCTGCAGTAGAATGTTTACCTGGCATGTGCGAGGAACTAGGTTCGAACCCCAACACCACATACAGAGCTGAGTGTAATAAAAACAAAATCAGAGGAAAAATTAATAAAATTAATTCTCTCTTTCTCTTCCTCTTAAACTCTCTTCCTCTCTCTTTAAGAAAAAGAAATATATAATGCTGATTAGCTCATTAAATAAGGAGGGTACCAAGAAAATCACTTTTGGGACATGTTAACTTAATGTCTTTGAGCTTTAATTCTATCATTGATAAAATAAAATTAGAAGTAGTACCAAACACATAGATGCAAAAACTTTCGAATAATGCATATTGATAAAAAGATAATAGAAAATGTGGAATTATGGATCCTAAGCTCTTATAACCTTGTTCCATACAGCCCTTATAGATAGCTTCCCTTATACTAAAGACACTTAAATTCCTATTATATTTGTAATAAAAATCTTGAAGAAAAGATTTATACACTTAAAGGAAAATTGTTCCAGACTGTGATTAAACTGTTCCAGTCCTTTTAGACAATATAATCAACTATTCAGTACTTGGATTATTTACCAAAGTGTTGATCACACCTAACTCTTTTTCTAACCCCTCTGCAAAAAAAAAAAAAAAAAAAAATTGCAACTAAAGTTCACTTATAGTGATAATAAAAAGCACAGTTCTCCTTTTGCTATAATCTTTAAATTTAAAAAACAATCAAAATCACTATGGAGCGTAAGGCAGAAGTTGAGAAACTTCTTGAAAGGTCTTTAATTTTCTGAAGGGAGATCCAGGATTAATCTTTCCATTAAATATTGGAAAGAAAGTAATTTAGTAAATAGTTTGTTTAGACATTCTCACTGAAATAATTTTCTTAAAAGATGGAACGTGGACTGGAGCGGTGGCACGGTGGTTATAGCACTTGCCCGACATGTGCGAGTACACAAGTTTAAACCCCACCACCACATACACAGCAAAGTGTTGGAGCAATGAAGACCACACAAACAACTAAATAAAAAGTGTCTCTCTTTCTCTCACTGTCCCTCTCTCTTAAAAAAAAAAAAACTCATCTTTTTTTATTACTTAAAGAAAATTATTAAAATAACCACTCAAATACATTTGTTTAAATTTAAATGAATTGAGGCTTTACAATGTATTTCCAAAATTTATCTTTTTATTTTCCAAATTTGCATATACATTTTTGAGCCTGGCAATTACTTTTGAAATTTCTAAAAGGATTCACTTCAGTCATTTACCCAGAATAACTCCAATGGATCTTGAATAGGACTTCCTGACAGAAACTGTTAGATATGAAACATCTCACAGTATGATTGACAGATTCTCATATACACACTAGAGCATAAGAAGATAGATGTCATTTTCTGTGGCTGCAAAAAGAAATGAGTTTAAAATATCTAATACTAAATTTAACTAGCCATTTTATTTACAGTCATATAAATTAACAGATTGATAAATTGATTCATAAAGAATAACTAATATAGTTGTCTCCAGAGGAAAAAATAAAATTGTTTTCACTATTTACATATTTGCATATTTATTTATTTACTTATTTTGTCACCATGTCTTGGGAATACCTGTAGAATATTCTCAAATTTTAAGCATTTGTTTTATTCATTTAGAATTTTGATTGAAATATAAAATATTTGAAAGGAATAAAATAAATTAAATCCTTGTTTATTTCCTGTGATTTTATGACTTATACTACCCTAAGTCCTAATAGTGTTTCCCTACTACATGAACATAACAAAAGTACTCAATCTACCATCAGTGATATTAAATTCCCACAAGATCCCTTTACACGGTTTTCACTGGAAGCAGAAGTCACCATTCTTTTTGTAAAAAATGAATCTTCACAAGAAAGAAAACTCCTACCTCTTCCTGCACTGAAAATAAAAGCAAGAAAATTGATATTTATCTATCTATATTTTCATGCTGAGTACCACAAATGTAAAAATCAATCATATCCACAAAGACAGGAAGGGAAATAAAGATGTGTATGCAAAGTAGGAAGTTTCAATTATCATAAACATGAGGAGATAGGGATGAAGAGCAAGGTTCACACCTCTGCACCCCAGGCTAAAGAAGTTCTGTGTGTATTCAAGGTGCCTTGAAAATAGTGTGCGTTGGCAGTGCATCTTGGGTGACAGTACAGAATGTCAACGCTCTTATAAATGTCATTCGTGTGTATAAATGATTGTGATTATAGACATATACATATACATGGATAATTTGTAAGCAGCAGTAAAGTAATCCTTCTAGCATTTTATTTAATGACTTTTTAAATGTTGAGATAACCGTACCACTTTGACTAGGATTTTTCATGAATAAAGATCTTGAAACCAAAGAAAAAAAATTTGCATTTTTACTTCTTCATACACAAGCATATTGTACAGAGGCTGCCAATGGATACCTTGCAGAAGAATTATGAGACTTACATATAATACTAAGTTCAATTTTATAAATACTCAGAAGTATCCCACAATAATCAGCAGGTCATTTTTACTTGACAAATTGTTACCAAAAATAAGTCTCTATCTCAAGGAGAACTTCAATTAGGGCTTGAAGTCCCCATTGCCTGAGCAGCAGTTACATACACCTGGTCTCTGTCTCTCTCAGTGCTTGATATCGTCTATAAGTGAGTGACAGAAAAGTCCAGGGTAACAAAAGCTCACTCTGTTCCTGTCAGGAAGCACTGGTGTATCTTTCTCATTAGAAGAACCCATGTGTTTTCTCTGTGGAAGTGGAGTCCTAGAATAGGTAATAGCTTTTTCTTATTTTTTAACCATTTATATTCCAAAACCCAAGAAGATTGCTCCCTTAATTATGGAAATGCATGCCCCCTTTTGGCCAAAAACCAGAAATTTAATTTACACTGAGAAAACCTAAAACACAATGGCCTCTTTCCTCCACCTCTTTGTGCTTGAATTATCCAGTGAGCAGTTCTCAAAACAAAGGAAAATGATTTATCATGATGTAGAATTGCAGTCCCAATCAGGCGACTATCTTTTCTGTTATTCATAATTATGACTTTGGAAATATCATATGATTTAATTTCTCTGCAAAAAAAAAGAAAACTTCTTCCTTCAAAATAGTTCAAATTTAAACTTCCATATTGTCAGCTATCACAAATTTATTATTTCTTCCTGGAATTAAATAATTGTACTAATACCATGAGTTATAAGGTTAAATAAGATTACAATTTTAAATGTGCACCGCAAAAATTGTACTCATTTATAACTGATTTTACATATTTTGCATCTCTTAGAGACATTACCAATTATTGCTGCTTGAAAGAAAAATAAAAACATTGATTTTGTATTACTTGTTAATTTATTACTTGATTCTGATATTGTGATCAGGAAATGCTGTTTCGTGAAAAATATAGCATAGAATATGAAGAAGAAGAAATACCCAAGGGCAAAAATAGCTTATTCAATCATGAATTGAATAATCAAGTAATGTCAAAAAGGCTGAAGTTTTGGCAGAAAAAATAGAATGATTTAAAGTGAGATGAGATTGGTCAAATGCTCACCTTTGATTCTGTGATTAGGAATGAGAATTGGGTTGCAGTTCCTGTGGCAGAGAGGAAAAAATAGTTCTTCTTGGTTTTGCACTGAAATGGTGATTATTTAATCACAGATGACATCAGCTTTACTTGCTTTTTTAATTGGTACTGAGTGTTTCTGTTTAAATTTGATAACATTTTGTTCTTTGGCAAACAAAAGAAGAAATGATCAATTTTTTTAATTACTGAAAAAACCTACAATCTCTTGACAAAGACTTATTTTTTAATAATTTATTTAATTAGCTCTAGTAACCATAAAGCAACATTTTCTTGAGTACTTCTGAATATCAAAACTCATTCCAATGGTTCGTTGTTTTGGTTTTCTGGTTTTCCTGTGAAATTCCAATTTTCATTCATTTGACATCACTTTATGTTATCTGAAAGCTACCACACTCCAGCACACATTCACATACTAACCCTTATATTGAAAGTGAGTGCAGAGCCTTGGCTCCTCCAAGCCTTAAGGAGCCAGCCGGGTGCGAGGAGGGAGCGTGAGAAGAGTGCGGGAGAGTGCGAGCGGGCAGAGCAGGGGCTTAGTCAACTGCGGCTGAAAGTGTACAGCAATTTAACCGTGTTGTAGTTATTAGAGGCCTCATTTTTGAATAGTATTTGAAGTAGCCCTAAATTCTCATTTTCTAAGAACAAAGAACAACGAACCACGTTTCATACCACCAGATAAACTAACCCTTAGCAAATAAATAGCCAGTCAGGAGCTGACAAGCCAATTCCTAACATACCAAACTATATATGGTGAAGTCTGAGACAAAGGGTACCATGGCTGATAGAAATATATCATATATGTTAGAAGATCAATCAATCATGTATCCTGCTATGTTTGAATTTCCCGCTTCGCCGTGAAACCCTATAAAAGTATCCCCTGTACTAGGGCTCGGGGCTCTCTCCCTCTAAATCCGCTGCATTAGAGAGAGCCTAGGCTCGAGCTTGCAATAAAAAGACCCTAATGTATTTGCATCGGATTCGGCTCCTTGGTGGTCTTTGGGGACTCGAGACTTGGGTATAACAATACAAAAACCTATAGTGAGAAATAAAAGGTCTTGGGGAGCTGGGTTCTATCCCTCACTCTAGTTTATAAGGAGAAACAGTGTTAAGAGCTGTTGACAATGGCAAGTCTGGCCTGATGTTCACTCTCAATTTGACTGAGCTTTTAGGTAGGCTTCTTCCTAACTCTTGAGCCTGATCTCCACTTTTTTACAGCATTTAACAATAAAAATCTTGGAATGGTAAATTCTTTAACTTCCATTTTTAGATGTAAATCTTTCTAAAACTCTCATGTAACTTTTTGAACCCAAGGTTGTCTTTTTCTAGGACCTGAGATAGTCAAGAAAAACGACCTCCTGGACTGGTGCCTCAGATTCTGTGTACAGCCCCTTCATGTTGAGAAACCACCCTTTCCCATGAGGGTAAGAGAAAGAGCTTTTCCTTTTGGCAATGCCAATAAAGAAAAATAGTGGCTTAAAATTTCTTCACTTCTGTTCTTAAAATCAAACCCTATTTAGCTATACTTGCACCCCTGTAAATCTAGCTCTTCTGAAGGCTGAGCCAGGGGGATTTCAAGTTGAGGGCAGCCTCAGCCACTTAGAGCCTATTGCAAAAATAAAAATAAAAAGATGCAGGATGTAACTCAGTGGTAGAGCACCCCTGGGTTTAATCCCTAGTACAAAAAACAAACAAACAAAAAAAGCCAGCTTTTGTTTCATTGGTGTTTGCTTTCTCTCTTACATCAATAACCTTAATAAAGTTTATTTGTCTCTTTTAAATTTGGTTAGCACATTTTTATGAGTGAGCTAAATTTATGGTACCACACCATATTTCTTTGTGTGATATAATATTGTAATTTGTTATTAAAATTCTCCATTTATAATCGCTTTCCTAAACTCTCAATTCTATCTAGGAATTTTTCTTGACAGTTATCCTTTTCTGAGTTTATTTTCCCCAGTGGACCAAGATTAGAGTGAGAGCATAGAACAAGAGTTTTCAAACTTCTTTTGTGCTTTGAGTACCTTTAGAAGTCTGGTAAAGTCTACAAACCTCTGTTTATAAATATGGTTAGAAACATTTGAATTCATAAAACATAATTCATAAGTTTAAAAACAAAGTCCATTATATTAAAATACAATCACTAAAAATATAAAACCTATGTTGTAAGGACATACCTATTTTTCAACACATTAAATAACAAGATGGAGTTGCATGTTTCTTATCCACAATAACATCAATGTGGTGATGTAAGATATTTTTGTCTATCCAACAAGGTAAAAAAGATAAAGAAAAACATATATTCTCTATTGAAAAAAATATCAACAGATTTGCAGTTTTGCTGTGGGGTTTTACTATATTTATAAGTGAAGAAAGTGTTAGATTTTTGTTAATGAAAACAACTTGTTTTTTTTTCTTATGTATGTATATGCATTGGTTAGCCTACAATAAAATGTCCACAAGACAACACACTGTTGGCTTTCAGGGGTATTTCTATAGTGTGAGATAGGAAAGAAACCCAAGAGAAAGTTTTTTAGATATGGCAAAAATACTGCAAGAATCATTCATTTTCCAAACTTGTAAATATATGAACTTTTATAAGAACCCCTCCTGTAATAGTTTACATATAAAAATGGCATTACAGGGTATTACATGTTTCTCTCAAATGCTGGTTCTTTTTTTTTTGTTGTTGTTGTTTGTTTGTTGTTTACTCTTTTGTACCAATGACTGAACCCAGGGGTGCTCAACCACTTAGCCACATCCTCAGCCCAATTTTTATTTTACTTTTTTCTTTTTTTTTTTTTGTATTCTGAGACAAGGTCTCTATAAGTTGCTTAGGGTCTCACTAAATCGTGGAGGCTTACTTTGACCTTGAGGTCCTCTTACCTCAGGCTCTAGAGCCACTGGGATTACAGGTATGTGCAACTAGACCTGGCTTACTGACTGCTTTGCAGTCTTCATGTTGTATAGCTTTTGCAACTAAAATTTGAATAGAATTTATACATCATATACATTTATCATACTGTACTATACCTCATAAATATGTATAGTTATTATATGTCAACTAAAACTGTGAAAAGTGTAATGAAAAAATAAAAATAAATACAATTAAACTGTATTTAAGATAGAAGCATCATATTTTACAAACAATTGTAACTAAGGGATTATACTCTTTAATTTATGTTTCATGGTGATACTAGGAACTATCAACCTTAATGAAAGCAAAACAACTAAGAATTTAAAAATAAAAACAATAGTAAAAAAATGGTTCTAGAGTTAGGAACAAATCAGAGTGGAAATCTTAATTCCTGAACAGAATATCTTAAACAGTCCTGTAGTTGGGAGGTGAGGGACAATGATAATTAACATTAAATATACTTAAATCCTGTGTATTTATAAATCAACCAAAATTTACCAATATGAACCTCACCTCAGTATCATTTTCTTTCTCTACCATGTGTATTTAGTGCTTCACATCTAATTTGCTTTTTGCATTTGTAGTCCAAGTTTTCAAAGATTTCCCTTTGAAAATAATTAGAAAAAACATAAACAAAAATAAATTAACCCATATTTGTGTTTATTATATAAATCATGTAAGCCCATCCCATTCATTCGCATCAAATAATACTTATGAAAATTCTCTGAAGTTCAGTCACAGATCATTGTTACACATCTAGCCCACCAACAATCAATGGATTTGTGGGCTTGGTTTCAGAGGTCTCAGTCCATGGAAGATAGCATGGTTCCTTGGGGCTCAAGGTGAGATAGAACATCACGGCAGAAAAGTGTGCCAGAGGGAAGAAGCTCACATGATGATCAGGAAGCACAGAGAGTGCAACAAAGCTCAGCTTACCAAATATTTATACTCCAAAGAAATGTCCCCAATAACCTATCTCCTCTAGCCACACCCTATCTGTCTTCAGTTATCATTTCATTAATTCCTATCAGGGGATTAATTCACTGATTGTGTTAAAGATCTCATAACCCAATCATTTCTCCACTAAGCCTTCTTGCATTGTTTCACAAATCATCTTTTGAGAGATACTTAGGATCCAAAAACATAGTGTTACTGTAATTCATTCAATGAGGAGAGCCAGAACAAACAGGTGCCAGTTCCAGCAACCCAGCTGCTGAGTAGAAGTGGAGGCTGCTTATCAATTGCTATCTTGGTATTGTTTGGCCCTGATCTATTATTATCCGCAGATCACTGGCATTCTAAGACCAGTTACAACTATAGTAAAAGATGTTTCAGTATTTATGTTAATTATTCATTCTCCACAATTCAATTAGACCTAAATATTGTGTCTTCTGCTTATAGAATTTCAATTCAGAAACTAATATTTACTTTATGTGGAATATATCAACATGATTCACCAACTAATGGAAGAGATGTTATTTGAGTTACAAAGGACCCATTCATAGAATTACAAATGTATAAAATGTATTGAAACCCTAACTTCCTTCTGTGGCATTTAACTTCTTGATGTAATAATAAAATTCCAGTGACTGAGAAAATTAAAGTAAAATGGTTATGCACTTGATCCGAGAATAAAATAGAAGAAGCATATAAACGGGATTTACTATTCAAGTTTTGGAATCTCCTCATTATTGGCCTATTTACTCTGAGAAGACGGTGAATGTCTTTCATCTTCTGAAGGTCTAGTATAGTTCCTAGATCACAGCAGGGTTTATTAATGCAATAGCAAATGTGTTTATAACAGTTTTCTTGTTCAGAGCCACTGAAGACTCTAATAGGCATATACAGAATACTTAAATATCAACAAGACAATTAATTTCATACCCTTACTTTCTTTAATCTAAGATATAGTTAAATATGTGTTTTGAAATTATCATCAGTGTAGTATAATTTTTTGCTCAAAAGAGTCTGCCTATGATACTTGCCCTATTTGGTAATGGTAGTAGTTCAGTTGATTGAAATTTCTTTAGAAATATACTCAAGAAAAATAAGTAAACTTTTTGCATATTAAGAAATACAATAGAGGCTGGAGCAGTGGCTCAGCATTTACAGTGCTTGCCTGGCATGTGCAAGAGTCAGGTTTGAACTCCAGTACCACATACACAATGACGTGACAGAGCAACGGAAAACTAAATAAAAATTTATTCTCTCTCTCTCTTACACACACGCACTGTCCCTCTCTCTTAAAAAAAAAAAAAAAACAAAGAAAAAACACAACAAATGAAATTGCTATCAAAGACACACAAGAAAAAATTATAAATGGAAAATGCAAATTGAAAAGTCTTTTAAGTATATTTGCTAACTCAATGATACTAGTAAAAAAAAAAACATAAATTTTAATGACCTATTTCAGTTACTGCCTGTGCAATTTGTTTCCACTCATACACAACATAATATTTTAAATTGCCTGTTAGGATTTGTGTTACAGGAAGTTTTGTAATGTTCTCAGCTCTTATGTCTTCACAAGAGAAGATTTCAAGAAAGACATGTAATGTAGTAGAAGCAAAGAAAAATTTATTAGAACAGAAAGAAGGAGCAAGATAGCACCTGAAAGAAAGAGACAGAGAGAGAGGGATGGAGGGAGAGAATGAATCATCTCAGAGAGAAGAGCAACAATTCCCTTCTTCCTGTCCTAGTTTTTATTGGATTCTGGAGAAAGTTTCCAGAAGGTCATATATCACCTTTTATCTCTTGAATGACGGTTGAATTGTATCAGATGTCTAAATCCCTATTATATATGTCTTAATTAAGATTGTATTAGTGAACTCATGGGGGAGAAAATATATTATTATAATAAGGTTAAATAATTTGCTAAGGACCTAGGGAATTTTTTTTATCATCTTGGCCCACATGGAGGAATCTTGTTTAGAGCTTGATTTCATAGACCTTGAGGCCATTGGGCTCCCTATTCCATGATCAGGGCAATCTGTCTTTCTCTTATCAAAAGAGAAGTCTTGGACAAGCACTCCTCAGGCCTGTGAATAACATGCAGTTACTATGTAGTTACAGGGCTATTATCATGAATCACAGTAGGCCTAGGATGACTTTGCATAAATTGTTTCCTTAGAAAGCATATTGAGAATTTGGATATAGGGGATTTGTAGAATCAATCCCTCATTTTCTCCTCATATATACCTATGCCCTATCCGTTTGGATCTGGAATGTTCTCCAAAAGATTTATTTTTTGAAAGCATGGTCCCCAGTGCAGTAAGGATCAGAGGTGGGGTTTTCAGGAAGGGATTAGTTCACTGATGTTACCAGTGAATTAATCCATTAATGACTAAATGGACTACTGGAAGAAGTTGGTGTTTGGGGACTGCCCTGGAAGGGTTTATCTCCTCCCCTATCCAGCCCATCCTCACTGTCTCTGTCTCCTAGTTGCATAAGCTTAGCACCTTTGTCCCATCATGTTCTTCCTCCATTGTGTTTCTGCCTTGGAACCAGCCAACCATGGAAAGAATCTCTTAAACCAAGAACTAAAATAAATATGTCATCCTATTGGTTCTTGTCAGATATTTTGGTCATCGTGAGAAAAGCTGACTAACACACTGCCTTTCCAAGTTTATGTTCCTTTGTTCTAAACGAAGTATACACTATCTGAAAAGGTAAATATACCTTATCTATTATTTTAAATGCAGCATCTTCTTTCCACATAATAAGTACTTGGTTCTATTTTGAATTTTTCAAGATCTGAACTCATCTCTGAGCTGACAAGTACTGAGACAATCTGCACAGTCCAAATTTTCCACTAATTAAAGGTGGAAGTTTTACAATACATGCTGAGAGCAAGTTTCTTCTCCATTCTAGAATGTGGCTTTTTTCTTTTCTTTCTTTCTTTCTTTCTTTCCTTCTTTCTTTCTTTCTTTTCTTTTCTACTTTTTTTTTTGAGAGAGGAACAGTAAGAGGGAGACAGAAAGAATCAATTTCATTTAGTTTTTCATATGGCTTTTGTTGCTCAGACACATTGTTGTGTATGTGGTGCTGGTTCAAACCCACATCCCTGCACATGCAAGGCAAGCATCGAAACCTCTGAGCCACTGATCCACCCCAAATATGGCTTCTTTTAAGCACAGTCTAATTTCTTAAATATATCCATAGTCCTTCCATTTTATAGATAAACAAAGAGAGGTACCAAAGACAAATATTACTAACTTAATTTTTTTCTAATCTCTAAATACATCTGACAGGTCACACCTCTCAGAGGGCTTTCTCAATGAATCTTCAACTCCCCACAAAATCCCCAACTAACTGAAGATAATGTTACAATACAATTGATAGCTTGCTTTCTATAAATCATGAAATATCCTTAAGCATCTATCTTCTTAGAACTTTCACAATGGGTATGTATTTAATATATTCTTTCTCTTGTTCCTAGGACAATAATCTCTCTTATTTCTTTTTTCATCCATTTCTCTGAGTTCCCCTTCTCTCTTTGTTTTATTCCATTTCATAAGCGTTGGTTTTCCTAAACAAAAAGAAACTTGCAAATGTCAAAACTATTCACAACAATTTTATCTAAATAATAGTAGTGTTCATAACTGATGAGATGGTCTTATGAACACGGAATTCTGATATTCTGTAACTTATTTCATTTGTACTTCTAAAACTCTCTATCACTAATATTATTATCCTGTACTTTAATCTATCTGTCTGGAATAGTAATAACTTTCTCCTTAACCATTTTCCCTGTATTCTCTGTGGCTTCTTCTAATCTCTTATACAAAACCCAGAGTAACATTTTAAATATGAAACTTGAACACATGCTATACACATGTATGTGCAGATGTGCGCACACACACACACACACACATCATCATCATCATCATCATCATTTCAAGCTACCTTTCCAAGGATAAAGGCCAACATTCATGACATGGTCTTCAAAGTGCTGTATGGCTTTATTTTGCTTCAAATGACTTCCTGGGTGCTCAGTGGACCTCTGCTGTCACTGGTCTACATCCACTTTCTTCTGTGTGTTCCATTCTGTTTCCACCCGCTCACAGTTCGGCTATTGTTGTTCCTCTTCTAGAAATGCTTTCTTCTTCTCTTTGACACAATTACTTCTTATTTTTCATTCAAAATTTAGTTCACACTGTGCTTAATTCAGGCAGATTCCCTTCTTTGAATTATGAAAATGATTTGTTTGCAAGACATAGTAGTTTTAGAACTATAAACATTCATTGAATTTTGTTGCAAAATTTATTTAATTGATCAAGTCAGATCAAGCCATAATCAATAAAACGGTCCTGTCTCTTCTACTCTCTTACTTTTGCTCAAATTTTGCTAATTCTTTCTATGCCTACTATGAAATTTCATCTAAATCACCTCTACAGATGACCAAAAATTCACTCTCAAGTTGTTGATCATTTTACTTATAGTCTATTCTTTAATTTAATGATTTTACTAAAACATAAACCTGATCTTGCTTCTCTCCAGTTTAAATCAGTTCTAAAGCTCCCCATGACCCACAGAACAAAGTTCAAATAACTTAATTTGGATTACAATATTTTGCTGTTGATGGATAAGGATTATTCATGTTCTCCTATCATTTTATAATGAATGTGTCAAGGGCTTCCTTGCTCCTAGGCCTCTGAGTCTGTTCTTGCTGTTTCCCTACTTACTATCCCCAAGGCATCTCCTTAGTCACACGTGGCTGGTTTAGTGATTTTTAGTCTGATTTCCTACAGCAATTCAAGTGCATATTATGATAAATATTATTAAATTAAAGCCTCAGTCTTTTGTTTATTGGTATGTTTGTTGCTATACTAGGAACTGAACTCAGAAACACTTTACAACTGAGCTACATCTCCAGCTTTTTTTTTTTTAATGGAAGTATAGTGTTCAAATTGACATTTATTGTTCAGAGAACATTTATTTTTTCTCCCCCCAGCTTCTCCCTCCCCTGTTCTCACAAATATATGGTTCCCCTAGACTATGTGTTGCTATGCCTTTGCTGAGTCTAATACATGAATTTGACCACCTTTCACCCAAGCCTGGGTTTAGCTTTAGCCTCCACAAATTCAACTCTTGACTCTGGTTTTGGCTAACTTTGTTCAGTATGCTTTCTTCCATTGCAATCCATTTACCTTCAAAGGCTGCAAAATTGTTGTTTCTAATTGCTGAGTATAATTCCATTTTGGATCCATTCATCTCGTGAGGGGCATCTTCCCCAGCTCTTTTTATACTGTATTTTGAGGCAAGTTCTCACTAAGTTCCCCAGGCTGGCCTTGAACTTGTGATCCTCCTGTCTTGGATTCCTGAGTAGCAGGGATTACAGGCACACACCACCATGACCAGCTTAAAAGCCTGTTGTTTAACATCAAATCATGAGATTATTACATTAATGTAGCTGAGTGGTTTGTATACAATTTTTGAGTGAATGAAGGTATGCATGCCCTAGTAAATTAAATAGAGATTTCACTTTCCTGGGATCTAACAGTGTACCAGAGAATTTTTGCAGTATTTAATTCCACATAACATGTATCCTGTTAATTTGTTTCCTCAAGAAATGAAGACTAGAAAGAAAAGATGAAATGTAGTGCAACAGTGGATATAGAACTTAGTTTAATGTTAGATGGTTACAATTGTTTTAAAGGCAATATGTCACATCTTACTGTCCATAATACATGAAAATATTCACAAATAACTCATGATTCACCATTTAAAGTTTCATTTCCATTTTAAAGTAAATTTACATTTAAAATTGTGCTAATTTCAGACAATAACTCTGTAAAGTAACATGAATCACACTTGTCTTTATTCATGTACAGGCGAATATGAATTATGAAAATGAGAAAATTATAGGCAATTTACATTTGTTGTAGCTTTGTTTCTATGGCAGTGAGAGAAGATGACCATAATCTGTCACCCTGGTAACCAGACATGCACATAGCATCATTAGGGACTGCCCCCACAAAGTGCTTCTCCTCAAGTATTAGTGAGACAATAAGAAGGTCAATGTAATCAACTTTAAAATATCTTCAATATCATGGCAAGATCTGATCACTTTAAAAAGGAAGTCATTGTCATTAACACTTCGCTGAAGTGTCTGTGTGGCATTCACTATTGCTGAAATTAAAAAAAAAGAAGAATAAAAAGAAAGGAAAAATGGAAAAATCAACGCCTTTGTCATTTTTAAATTATTCCCTGAGAAAGATTCAGTTTGTCACATTTAAAAGGAAGTAAATGCTCTTGATTTAAAAGAAAGAAAAGAAAGAAGAACAAAAGAAAAAATACTAGGAATTTCTATGAATCATTGGCTTTCAAAGATATCTTAGTCTTTTAATGTAAAATGATTTGATTTAATGAGAAGATAAAATATCATTTCAAATATCTTCCCCTGGATTACATATTGTTTTTTTTAAATGCTTATTCATAGGAAAATATACTTGTGATTATCAAGCATGATTTTAATGCCCTAAAATTCTGCTCCAATATACAAATGTCTTACAGGATTTATAATAATTACTTAATATGCTTTGAATCTAGAAATAAGTATTAATTTTATCAGACCCTATAAAATTGTATACACATAAGCAGATTAAGAAGAAATACACATGATTAAAAAGTATGTATATTGTAACATTTAATAAAATAGTAACTCTAAAATCAGTTAACAACAATAATTCTGAAAACATACTGTCAAGTTTACATTAACATTGCATAGTCTAGAAATGAAAAACAGCTCTTGATTCTGAGGCTAAAGTCCATATTGTACACAATGTTGTAAATGAGATTAAATAGTTAAAATGTGGTCAACTGTATGGTTTGGGAGTTTATGAAGAGAGAGCTCTGAAAATGTGCACATAGTCTGATTCAAATAAACATATTTAAATTTGTTTGGCTTAGACTACACAAGAGATCACTAAATAGAAATCCCTTTTGTCTATGGATTACAATGAGGAAGTGTGTAGATTTTTCTAGAAATTACTAGTTGTACATATGAAATTGTTATTCCAGTCTTCCATGTTAATATCTGATGCTTTCATACATTGATTTTTTTAAGAGACAGAGAAAGAGAGAGAGTTAATTTTTATTTTTTCATCTTTCCCCCCATTTAATAGTGTATGTGTTGCTGGGGATCAAACCTGGGTCCCCGCGCATGTCAGGCAAGGACTTTAATGCTGAGCCACTGATCCAGCCCTCATACGTAGTTTTAATTTATTCCTATGGAAACTTCTCCAACAGGAATTACTGCAAGGGATCTGGTGTTTAACCAGCAGACTAGATCAATTTTATACAGAGTTAGTTTATTTATATTGACAGCAATTCTATTATGTGACTGCTCATACATTTGTGGTTCTTTTCTTTAGCACGAGGCACAACTGAGAAACCATTGGTAATCTGTAGGCTTCACTTTCAGTTCATCCTGTGGACTTTAAGCCATATCGACACAGCTATCAGCTGATGTATATCACTTCTGCTGCAGTTGTAATCATTTCCCAACTTGACTCTGAATTCACTTTTTCTACCTACTCTTGCTTAAAACGTACCTAGGAATCCAGGTCTTAAGTATTTTTACATGCAGTATCTTCTACTCCCACCCTGCATACTGTTCAGATAAGAATCATATTAAGAATGAAAAGGTATCAACTATAGTTGTAACTAAAAACTTAAGAAACAACATTCTACTTCACATACACTTCTAATAGAATATGTCACAAAGGAACAAAACAAATTCTACAATTAGAAACAAATCCTTTTGACCTATAGTAAAGTCATGAACAGCACCATGCATCTTAAATGTTAGTTGTTCTTGAGGCCCTTCCTTCCTTCCTTCCTTCCTTCCTTCCTTCCTTCCTTCCTTCCTTCCTCCCTTAAGGCCCTTCCTTCCTTCCTTCCTTTCTTTTCTACTATCAATTGTGCCCTGAAATCAATTTTATAGTTCAGCTTCCCACACCACTTGACAAATCATTTCCAGCCTTTGTCAAGATCTTAACCTCATCCTACATAAATTGTTTTTGGATTCTAAACCACTATTAGACCAAATCACAGCATCCTGCAGAATAGGTGACTATAATCTTTGGAGTCAAATCCTAATTGGCCCTTAGTTTTCCTTAATCAATCATTTTTCTCAACTTTTTTGGTTTCGTTTAGCCTTCCTTATGGCAGATCTTTCCATGTCTCCAGATACCCGTTTTCAGTATTCCCCCTCCTTGTCTTGCTGAGCAAGTGACATTACCTTTTCATCCTTGAGTTAGACTAAAATCATCAGACCTGCTTTTCACTATGCCTTTCTATACAGAAACCCAACACATGCTTTCCTCAATTATAGAGCATGTATGTCTATTCATATAGTGCTCCTTTTAGGCAGGAGGAAACCCTTGACCCCACACATCCTTCTTATTTCTATTCTAGCAAATATCCTGTCCTTATTCCTCCTTATACAACTACAGAATTATTATTCTGATAAGATATATGACTTTTCAAAGAGGGAGATCTAAGTAATGTATCAGGATTACTATTACCACTACCTTAATGTCCATCCTAGGATCACTTAAGGTCATTATGTACTAAACAAAATCCATTCTAGTATAATAAAGGTGCTTCCAAACAAAACTGGCCAGAAAAGTCTATTTCTGAGATTGCAGGAATTGAAAAAGAGAGAAAATACTTCTTACTGGCCAAATTTTGTTGCAAAGGTAACATGTTAAGTTTGATGTGCTATTATATGAATAATTAAATATGTGCATATCAACAGATCACCCCTAAAGAGAATTGAATATACACTCTACTGTAGGAAATAATATATTATTTGAGTGAAAAGTTACATGAACTATTATTACTGGAGACTTCCAGGATTTTACATTTTGACCAGATAACAAATTTATATTTCTCCCCTAAAAAACTCCCCAAGTAAACTCCTAATCTTTTAATCTTTGTTCCAATTTTGACATTTAGTC
This sequence comes from Aplodontia rufa, assembly GCA_004027875.1. Lineage (NCBI taxonomy): Eukaryota > Metazoa > Chordata > Mammalia > Rodentia > Aplodontiidae > Aplodontia > Aplodontia rufa. The sequence continues at coordinate 41,561 of PVKS010001443.1, read as the reverse complement.
CTTTCTCACTCCCCAGTCATTATCATAATTTCCCAAAATAATTCTAAAGTGATTGATTCAATGTCTTATGCAGCCCAAATACATGATGTTTTCATACTAACCAATATTGCTCTGTATCACTTACGCACATTTGCTAATGGAAAGAAAACTCTTAAGCCTATTATATCTTTTATTTAATTCTGGTTCAGGATTTCAAACTTTGCTGGACATAATATGGTAATTGGGTTAATAGGCTTCTGTACATTTTCCATTCAGCCTTATTCAACAAACATTCATTCACTGCACATTTCACTCAATGTCTATCTTGTGATTGAGAACTAGGAAATAAAATAAGATGATTTCTCATTCTGGCAAGTATTCCTTATGCAATGTCTGATGCATGAGTTAAAAAATCTCAAAAATTGGACAAAGGCTAGGAAAGAAAGAATAAACAATATGTACAGTCTGATGGGAGCATAGATGAGGGGCACTTTACACAACCCAGTGTGGGGTTGGAGAATGTAAGCAGGTAGAAAGTGTACCTAGAGGATGTAGATGTAGTAGATGTGAAATAGTTCAGTGCATTTAAGGAATTATGATATCTTTATTCAGGTATAGAAAATGGGGCTTGACAACCAGGAAAAAAAACTTGTAATGCAGGGATTTTTTTAGACCAATTTAAAAAAAAATATAACTAACTTGATTGAAGGTGGGATGGAAATGAGACCATTAATAATGAGTTTGACTAACAGTAAAATGTATAATTTTGAAACTTAGGATAGATATCTGGGTAGAAAATATGAGTCTGACAAAATCTTTACATAAGAATGAATGCACGGTTATAAAGGCAATTAGCTGTTAGAATCAAATAAGAAAACTATATCAAAATTGCAACCTCAAGAAACAGTAGCAAAATGTTGAAATTTCAGGAGGAGGGATTTTGAAGCATCTTTAAAGATGACAACCATTAATTCCCAAGATTTTAATTCAGTGACTATTTTCATAAAATTGACAGAGTTAAATTAAAATAGGTTAAAAATAATAATCTCGTGCTTATATATCCTTTGTGTGTGTATATATATATATACATTTTTCATATGTTATAATCATTCACCCATTATTTTTTTTCAAAAGAATAGATTTCTAAAAACATAATAACTATTTCACAGTTACCATAAGTGCTGTATTTTTTACTTAGCTTGAGTTCTAATACCTTCCACATCAGGGAATATGGGACAAAATGGGTTAACCCAAAGATGACAGTAAGTAATACAGAAGACAAGAATGAGATTTTAAGGAGTCTGTATGGAAGATAAATTCATCAAAAGCCTAGAAAAAATAACATTTAATATTCATATGGATCTTTAATTAAAAAGATGTTTTCTAAACATAAAAGAATGAGTATAAACTTCAAAGGAAAAATATAAATGAAACTACAAAAAATTAACATGTACTTCAAAGGAATGAACTTAATAAAAAAGTATTATCATGCCAGGAAAAGCATTTGAAAAAAATATAATATGTGATTAAAATGATTGTGTATAAGAATTCACTACAATAAAGGGAGAAAATATTCCATTCTAAAGGATGACAGAAAACATAAGCAGAGCATTCATAATAAAAATTAATAAAATACTAAAATTGAAAGGTATATTAAAATGTTTAAAACAACATGTAATATAACCAAATAAATTCAAATTACAGCAAGAATTAGATAACATTTTCCCCTATTTTAATTTAGCAGACAGTGGTTTTGCTGGCTAATTTGAAGTGAGATAAGAAATCTTCAACATTGAAGATAGAGAGGAAATTGATGAAAAATGAAGGGCTACCTGGCAAAATTTATCCGGAGCCTTAAAAATATCCATATCCCTTAACCCAGTTCAACTCTTAGGATCATATTCTTCCATTTGTTAAGAAATGTTTAGGGGGCTAGAGCCCCCTAAACAGTAGTTTCAGCACTTACAAGGACCCGGGTTCAAACCCCAGCACCACGTACACAACTAAGTGTTGGAGCAACTAAGGCCATGTGAAAAACTAAATAAAATTGTTTCTCTCTTTCTCTGTCTCTCTCACTGTCCCTCTCTCTCTTTTTTTTTTTTAAAGAAATGTTTAGGAACAAATAAACTCAGAAATAACTATATTTGTAATAAAAGGTAGCTAAAATAAATGTCTAATAAGAAATTAGGCCATGTTCCTATGAAACAACATTTGTAATCATCAAAAATGTTTATGTCAAATTTTTGATGATTGGGTAAATAAAGTTTAATTTGTAGATAACTGGAAAAAGTCAGGAAAATGTAGCATAATTTTAAAAGTATGTATGTATTTTTGTGTTACCAGGGTGTGAAAGGAATGTGTTTGTAGCAGGAAGTTCCAATTGAGCTGTCTGTCCTGATACTTTATAGAAATATCAGGGACAACAGGGGATATTTTAAAAGTGTGCTTATCAGAAGTTTTCTGGGCAATAATCTCTTTTAAGAGAAAAAACTTAAGCACACTGGTGCATGCCTGTAATCCCAGCAACTGGGGAGGCTGAGGCAGGAGGATCACAAGTTAGGAGCCAATCTAGGCAACTCAAGAGATCCTAATTCAACATAAGAAATAAAAAGGACTATGGATGTAGTTCAGTGGTACAATGCCCCCTAGTACTAGAAGAGAGTGAAGGGTTGGGGGAAGAGAATGTTGAATACTGAAAACTAATGTTTTTCTTTCTTTTTTTAAAAAATTTTCTGAGTGATGTTTGACATCCTCCATGGACTCAAATATGTCTTAAAATAAAATTGTTACCCTTGCAAGCAGATAAAGGTTACCCACAGATCAGATTTGATGCATTTACAAGATGGTGACCAACAATTTATGATAACATTTATTGGTGGGAATTCATCAGGAGTCAGCAAAAAAAAAAAAAAAAAATGCTGCATACAGGGAAGAAAAGGAAGAATATGGAAGATGCTACTTAGTAATTTTAAAGATTTGGGTAATATATATGTAGACCACATTCTCGTAATTCCTAGAAAGGACTGGGAGAAATACTTTCAAAAATAAAGCTGTAAATACCTAAGAAAGAGACTTTAGCAATTCCTTATTGCTGTGGTAAAGAATCACCATAAAGTTAGTGTTTTCTAGCAACGCATATTGATTTTCGAGGTCAAAATCATAAATGAGTTTCACTAGCCTAAAATGAAAATTTGAGCTGTCTACATTCTTTCCGAAGTCTTAGGGGAGAATCTTCTCTTTTTACCTTTTCTAACGTCTAGAGACTCTACATTCCCTGGCTCCTGGGACATTCACGCCTTCAAAGCCAGTCATTACCTTTAGGGTATTCCTAAGGACAACATCTCTCTGTTTCTGATTATGTAAGAACCACTGTGATTATATTCAGTCTACCTGGAAAATCCAGCATTGTCTCAGTTGTTTTGTAACATTAATTCCTTTTGCCATGTGAGATAATATACTGAGAAGTCTTGGGGATCAGAACATTGACCTAGGTCAGGGGTCAATTACTTTACCCGCTACACACTAATTTCATATGATTTTACCTAATTTCTATCTATGGGGTGAAAATTAAGCTCTTCAGGGTTATTATCAAGGAAGGGTTGTTTATTGGGATTTGGGACAAGGTTTTGTATTTTCATTTTTCTGTTTTTTTTTTTCACTCCATTTCATTTTTTTCTGCTTTGAATTGGTTGTTTCTCTTTTTCTAGTTGCTGAAACAATCTTGATGGGATTGTTTTTTTTTTCTTAATCATACTTAAATAATTTATGTTTGCTAAATGGTTCAGAACTTTGCACAGATATTTCAGGAAGCAGGTACAGAATCAGTAAGTGGAGTCAAGGTAAATGGGTATGTTGGTAGGATGATGGTTTTGATAGTTTTTCAAACTTCAAACTTTGGGAAGGGGAATCTTAAAGAAGAGAATGTTTTATATATATAATGTCACTAAAATTTCCACTTACTCAGAACCTTTAACTGAATACGTTTAATACTGTTGGTATCATATTGTTATTCCTTCATGTATGATCAGATGAACTATTATATAATGGAAAGAAGGATGATATCCCATGAATATCAGAGTAGTTGTGTTATGATAGTTAATATTGCTTTCAAGCTTTTGATCTTAAGTGCTAAGGTGGTGTTTATAACTACCGTTTTTTCCCTTCTTTTTGCTTGCTATATGTACCTATCAATGAGTTTATGAGGCTTGAGAAGAATTCAGTGCTGACCCCATTGGCATACTTATACAGAAACATCTGAATCACTTATTCCATATTCACTTGTGTGTATGTGGTTTCTTTCATATTTACCAATTCTCTGAAATTTATTTTTGTCTTTCAAAAGTTGCATTTTGACAGTCCTTTGGTGTATTACTACGTGTGCATATTTATCCTGATGGATCTCCATACAATGTTAATGTTTCTGGCATGCAGGATAGTAGATCTACCAGATAAAAATACCATAATGGTATCTGTTTGCATTAGGATATGTTTCATATCTCATTGGTTTAAATCTATAACTTGGGAACCTATCCAGATATATATTATTTCAAAACCTGTGTAGATTCTAATTTTTCCACATTTTTATTAGTACATTATAGTTATTTGTAATAATGGAATTTGTTGTTACATGTTCATACATGCACACAATATCACAATATAATTTGGGCAATATCCCCACTCAGCACTTTCATCCTCCCTCACCTCCACCCTTCCCATGACTCCTTTCTTCTACTCATCTCATTTTGATTATTAATTATTATTTTTTTACTTTTCCAGATATTTTTTAAGAGAGAGAGAGAGGGACAATGAAAGAAAGACAAACAGAGAATCAATTTTATATAGTTTTTCATGTGGCTTTCCTTGTTCAACACTTAGTTGTGTACATGGTGCTGGGGTTTGAACCTGTGTGCTTGCGCATGCCAGGCAGGTGCTATAACCGCCAAGCCACCACTCCAGTCTACTTTCCCAGCTTTTATTGATTGCATGGGAACTATTTATTATACTAGAGGTGAAAAATATACATTTTTATCCTCCCCCCTTCCCTGCCCCCATTAACTCCCATCGTTTCTCCGTTCTCTCTCCCCTTCTCTTTCCTTTACTCTACTAGTCTTCTTTTGTACATTAAATTTTATTTTTAATCTATAATAATAGGTCTATGTAAGTCAATAGTTGATTGTAGTTAACAAAAATATAAGTATTTTCTGCATGTTTTGTATGTTATCTCTCCCCCATAGAATGAATCATGGGCAATATATATGTATAATATAATATAATATAACATGGTATGTAATATATATATATATACACATTGTAATATAATTACTCAGTATTGTGACTAGTGTTATTTTGAGTATGTATTTGTTAAAAAAATAGTGAACTTTATTTTAATATGTTTTATATTTCTTTCCGTTAACTATTTCATTTGAATTTAGACTTGGATCGGAAGGTCTTGTAACAAAACATGTTTACAGTTAGAAATCAGATGTCTTTGTTGAAACAGTAAAACTATGTTCAATACGGCACAAAACATAATTATTTAATTGCCAACTTGTTCACATGCAGAAAGATGGATATGACTTTTTCCCTTATTTCTGAAAGAACTTCAAGGGAGATTTCATCTCACTTTACCTTGGAAAAGAGAAATTAATTACACCATATAAATGTATAAACTTTTTGGAGATAAAAGATTCTTGTGGGAAAAAGGATAACCTACAGGCTGGGTAAGTGAATAAGTACATATGTTTAAATATTAGAGCTCATAGAGTTATACAAATAAGTTCTTCATAATTGACTATGGATCTCTAAAGGAAAAACTCAAATGTTACACTGCCTTGAACCTCATATAAAAATGTTAACGAACATTTTTATATGCGAAGATTTTAGTAAAGTCACTCCCCTGTAAGAGGCCTTAGAATTTTATCTAATGTAGTATTTAAATGAACAACTGAAGGATCAACCTGGCCTTTTGTGCCAGGTTGGTTGGTATGATATTCCATTGTAAAGACAGCAAATTAACCCAATTCTCATCATTAAAAATAAGGATCAAGAACATTTCTTAGCCAAGGAAATAATCAAAATTGTTGAGAGTATTCCTACAAAATGGGAGAGAATCATGGCCTGTGATTTTTCTGACAGGGGTCTCATATCCATAATCTACAAAATCCTCAAAGCTCTCAACCTCAAAAATACTAAAAACCCAATCAACATGGTCCAAAGAGCTAAATAGAAACTTCTCAACATAGGATATTGATCAAGCCAATGAATGCATGACATAGTGCTCTAAATCGCTAGTAATCAGAGAAATGCAAATGAAAAAAACTACATTAAGATTTCACCTCACCTCAGTTAGATTGGCAAAAATGAAGAAAATAAAACAAGAATAGATGTTGGAGGGGTTGTGGAGAGATAGGCACACTAACACCCTGTTGGTGGAGCTGCAGACTGGTACAGTCCCTCTGGAAAGCAGTGTGGAGAATCCTCAAAAAACTAGGGATGAACCCAACATATGATGCAACTATTCCTCTCCTGAGTATTTTTCCAGGGGATTTGGAATCAGCACATTACAGCAACACAGCAATATCTATGTTCATAGCGGCTCAATTTACAATAGCTAAATTATGGAACCAACCCAGATGCCCCTCACTGGATGAATGGATCCAAAAACTGTGGTACACATATACCATGGAGTTCTACTCAGCTAATAGAAATAATGATATTGCAGCCTTTGAAGGTAAATGGATGGTGATGGAAGAAATCATGTTGAGTGAAGTTAGCCTAACCCAGAGAGTCAAGGGTTGAATGTCTTCACTCATCTGTGGAGGCTGGAGCTAGAATCTGGCCAGTGTGAAAGGTGGTCAACTCTAATGTATTAAATCCTGAAAAGGTGTAGTGACACACAGCCTAAAGCATTTGTAGAGATGTATTGGGAAGGAGTGGGGATGGGAGGAGGGAGGGATAAAGGTGGGGAATTAGGGGGGCTCTAGCAGGTAATTTAAATTTTCAGAATATATATATATATATATATATATATAGTTTTATTGGAAGCATTTTTTATTGTTCAACGACTAAATTTCTTAATAAAAAAAGAACATTTCTTAAATAACATTTCTGGGACATACATTTCTCATACTTGCATCAATATAATATGGTATGTTACTACTTAGAAGACATCAAAGGACAACACATCAAATCATTTCAATTCTTATAAAATGATGATTACAAGGTCCTAGTTGTTTCATTATTATTGTTATTTATTTGTTTCTTATTTATAACTTTTAAATACACAAAGCAAATTATTAGTAAAAATAGCATATTTGTTTCATGTCATGATTGCATTTTTAAGAAAGTATGAGAATTATTATTTACATTGAGGAATATTTGAGACAATGAGTCATATTATTAAAAAAATACAGTGCATAATACTAAGACATTTACTTGCTCATCAATCAATATCCATTTTTTGCCCCTTTGAAACTAACCTTTTCAATTTTGCTAATTGATTTTAGAACAGTAACAGTTAAAAGGAATAAAGCAAACTGATAAACCAATAGCAGAAATAGTTTAATAATGTGTTTTCTGTGCTTCTTTATCATTCAGTGTGTCTGCATGTTTCCCTTTCTCCCAACGTGTGAAACAGGGTTTTCTGTAATCTAAGCTTGACACATGCTCTGTGATTAAACTTTGTGAAAAGGAGGTTCAGATAAACATTGAAGAATATAATAGACAGAGCCAAGTGTTATACATTAAAAGTGGTGTTATTTCATACTAGTTAAATAATTATGCCAAAAGAAATTGCAGTGTGACTTTTATTTGGAAATTACATTTTCCTAGGATTTTTTTAGAAACAAATAAAAGAGGGGAGGGAAGAAATGAGAATAAGTCCTTATAAACCTAAACAGTACAGGATAAAATGTTAATAAGAATTAAATTTTGAGTATGTTCGTGAAAAGATGAATTTTCAACATCGTATGAAAATATTATTTGACTATCTGTTTTCCATTGAAGTTTACAGTAGCAGAATCAGTAAAGATTTACACAGTGGTCTACTATATGGTGCTAGGCATGCACCCAATGGGTGTTCGATATGTTCTAATTATTGCTTCTGTTTCAGTACTCCATGCAGCCTCAGAACATTGTGTAATCAATGGAAGAAGAACACAAATTACATTAGTGCATTTGTTTTTATTACCGTGAGGTAAAGATGGTGAGGTGTAAATAGAGTGGATCCTACTGACCCAGCATTGGCAAAGGAGAAGTTTCAGAACAGCACGCACAAAATATCTACCCCAGGGACCAGGCATTACAACCCTTCCCTGTTCATCTTTGCCTAAAATAATCCAAACCTGTCTTTAGGTGGCATAGGCAAATTCAAAGTGTTGTTCTATTTTTTCTGACAATTTCACAAGATGGTTAAAAATTAAAACAATTATAGAAGAAAAAATGTTAGAAAAAAAGGAAAAAAGGAAAGAACTAAGGAAGAAAGAAAGGAGGGAGAGAACATTCCTTTGGAATTTTAGTTTTCAGGGAGAGGGACACTATGGCCCTTGGTTAGGGACAATGATTCTTCCTTACTGTGGTGATTCTTTACATTCCTGACTCCAACTGTAACAACATCAGTCACTGAGAAAATCAAAATTGCCTGTAAAAGTTCCTAAATTTTTCCAAGAAGATGACATCTCCCAGCTTTAGAACAACTATAGAACTTTGTATCTTATAGAGTTCTTGTTAAAATAAAAATATGGCAGGGATATAATGCACACTACACCAAATGTTTTCAGCTTCAGATGTGCTGAGGTCATCCAGAGGGTTTTTGAAATTCTCAATGTGCAGGCAAGGACTCAGCTCAATTATATCGGTGTGTAGAATTAGGATCTATAGAATAATGTTTTTTTTTTAATTTTAAAAAAAATTCTTTTTTTAAAGAGAGAGGGACAATGAGGAGAGAGAAAGAGAGAGAGGGAGAGAAAGGGAGAGAGAATCAATTTTTATTTAGTTTTTCATGTGGCTTTCTTTGTCACAACACTTCTCTGTGTATATGGTGCTGGGGTTCAAACCCACGTCCTCTTGCCAGGCAAGTGCCGTAGGTGAAGCCACAGCTCCAGCCCCAGATTAATGTTTTTTAAAACTCCCCTTGTTCAGACTTATGACTTAAGTGTTGTAAGTCACTCTTGTGAATCATTCTCCTGCAAGAAACTTTTAAAACTGATGTTTTGAATTAATAATCAAGAGAAAACTGTAGTTCCCTCCCTTCCAAGGGATTGGTAGTAGAGTTTAATATGAGAATTAAGACATGTTAACCATTATGGATAGCCTACCATTTTCAGTGCTATGCTCTCTCTACATAGACAGTCTCAGACATCAGTGCCATTCTCCAAAACACAAATTATTCCTATATTTGTTTTTTTTTTGTAATGAGGAGATTGAGGTTGTGATAATTGACTCAGTACAAGCGTCCAGATACTAACCTGAGGCTATCTACCTTTTTCTCTTTCAGAACACGTAATAATATTACAAAGGACCATGTCTATGCAATCTACTTCAGCAGGGTCTGTGACCAGAGTCAGCCTAGGGAGATCATTCCCTTAAAGAGATATAGGAGCGGAGGAAAGCAGCCACAACCAGAGTATACATCTGGATCAGCAGCTCAGACATTTAAATGTGGGTGTGCACAGTGAGGTTTTATCAGTCAAGACATAACCGGCACTAAACCATAAGGAAGAAAGGGTAGTATGGGCATAATCATGCAATTTTAGGTTTTTAGCACTTTCCATTTAGAGTCAGGGTTTTGATTATGCAAGCACAATCCAAAACCAGATTTAAAAACCAAACTAAATATCTTGAAGTTTCTAATTCTTATTCCAAAATGACAGAGACATATATACTAAGTACATGTAATGACTACAGTGGTCAGGATAGAAAGTGAAATATGAAGGGAGTTCATCATCATGAAAATGAAGTCCCCCAAGGAGAGCAGTTTTAAATACTGTAAATATATATTTCACTTCTATCCATTTTATTGAGGCAAAGAGGAAATGATATGCTGAGAGAGGAAGAAAAAGGAACCATAATATTCACCCACATAAAAGACAGGGAAAAATCTACAGAAAACTTTTAATTAAGTTACTGTGGAATATCACTTTACAAGATAAAATATGTTCTAATTGTTTGTTAATTATAGTAGATAATTTAATGCCATATTTCATTTTTTGAATTATATGTGTTCTAGATTTAAAGGTCACTTTATTTTTTCTAAAATATACATGATAATTATAATATACCTCCACAATTGTCACATATTCATAGCAATCTATTTTGAATTCATGCACTGTAGCAAAAATATAATTAAAAATTAAAATCGCTGACATTTTTCAAAGCAGAAGTCAAGAAAATTATATTTCACTGTTTAGTTTTATATCCTTATTTTGTCTTCTAAAAATTACTTCAGAATATTATAAATAAAATGTAAAGAGGAGTTACAGATTTTACATTAAAAAGAAGCATTTGTTTAGTATTTTGTTTTTATCATATTAAGAGTTGAAATGACTTAAGTTTAAATTTCTGGTTACATGCACATTTTGCTTAACTGAAAGTATTTTCAATATTTTAAGCAACATATTCTAAACATCTATAAGACAGTAGTTGGGAAAATAAATGACCTACAAGGACCAGCTACTGGGTTGGTAATCAAATCTGTAATATCATGTCTTGAAAGGAAATCATGGGGCTGCATACTAAATACCTGACATTATTTTTCCTGTTCCCAAAGAGAATATGACTTTCCCCTGCAAAACATTTAAATTGTAGTTTGTATCCAATGCTCTCAGACTCTCAAATTGTTTAAGACTTTAAAATTTAATCAAGGGATTTCTTAATGGAAGCTTGGAAGAGCAACATCAGAAATACATTTGACAAAAGGGTAACAAATTTCTACTTAATTATTTACAATGGCCATATACGGCTACACAGAGACAGAAAAGTAGTCAGACTCCCGTGCGTCAAACTCAGCCGTCTGAAAGAACAAGGGCATCAATTCGTCCTCACACCATGCAAACAGTTTTCAAGATTGCATCTTGTTGATCTTGATGAAATTACAAGACTAGGATCTGAAGCTGTGTGCTGGTAATTTATGGCCACAAGTCACTCTGAATTGAACATTTTCAGGGTACCGAGAGCCTACTTGTCATTTACATGCATCTCATTTTGTCAACTGAAACATGTTTTTCATCATTGCTAAAAGCCACCACTGTTTTTTACTCTGTGTGTCTGTCTCCACATCTCTTTCTAGAATAAAGCAGACATTCTTTCCACCGAGCCCAATATTATATATAACATCAAAATGAAATAATAGAATAAAACAAATTTACTGTACTAAATTTAGGTCAGAGATTTTCATTTTATGCCATTTACTGAGCTAGAATTACTGTGTAATCAAGCATTTCAGTTGTTTTTTTCATGGGACAGAAAACCCTTATTACTCATATCATAGTTTGGATTGTGCGTGTGTTCATTTTCTCCACAAATAATTATTATGGTTTTGTGTTTATTTTCTCTGATAAATAATTGTCCTCTATTTCTGTTGTAAAGATACACTTTCAGAACAGTATCTGCTATCCTAGAAACTTTTATTATATATTTGCTAGCCTTGATATTTTTAATGTTCAAATTACAATATAAATTAGATTTTTAAAATTTTTCATTGGGGGATGTTTCTTCAAGAAATGTCAGTGTGAATAAATTTAAAAGTGTCTGAAAAATTCTGTTTCTTGAAGAAATGCTATGAACTTGACTTTTATAATTAAGAGACAAAAGAAGTAAATACTAGCTGGGGCAGGGGATATTGAGTCTCAGCTAAATGTGAGCAGCTTCATGAGACTCTGTCTAAATAAAAAGAAAAAACTGAGTAAACCATGCATTCTTTTGTGAATTATAGGATTTTAATTGAATATGTCAAGCTCTGTGAACACCCAAGTTCTTAAGAATTTATATAAAACCAGATACTTATCATGCCTGAAATGCCCAAGTATATCTTAAATATTGCTTTATTTTTCAGCATATCTCAGAACTGATACTAGAGAATCTTGTGTCATATTAAAAGCAAAATGATTCATTCATTAATATAATTTAGTGATATATATATATAATAATCAAATGCAATTAAATTTTGTTAAAAAACTACATAGTTAAAAGCATTTGTGTGATTTTCAAAAAAGTCTGTAAGTTGTAAAATCATTGAGCCTTACAGTCAGAAAGAATTATATGAAACATAATATTCCATTTAATAGGTAATCCTTTTACCACATCCTATACAAGAACTCACGGAGTCATTGAGACACCAAACCTGAAAACATAACTAAAATCCAAAAGCCAAAAATCTCTTATTACATATTTCATATCTTACTTATGCCTCTTACTCAAGCAAAAGAAACAGAGGTTTCCTTAGTATCTTCCTGACTCTTGATAATGATACAAATATGTATGAACTAGAAATCACATTTCCCACAATTACACTCAACATGTTTTATGGTTACTTTTGTTTTATTGTGAAGTTTTATTCCAGATTAAACAGCCTATGTACAAAGAACATGTAAATAACAATCACTTTTTAAACCTAAGTTGATTTGAAATAGTCAGATTTTACAATGCCTCATTTCCCTTAGGCATATCAACCATTTCCCTAAATCCTTCTTTTTTGGTTTTTGTTTGTTTGTTTTTTATTTGTGCAATATAGTTGTACATAATGATGGGATGTGTTGTCACATATTCATACATGCACACAATACAAAAAAGTAATTTGGCTAACATCCCCCCCAACACTCACTCACCTCCCTATCCCCATGCCTGGTCCCTTGCCTCTCTTTCTAATATTCTAATATGCCCAAATATATTGACATGATTCTTATGTGTATGAAGAACATTTTTATAAAAAGAGAGAGGGATAGTGAGAGAGAAAGAGATATAATCAATTTTATTTAGTTTTTCATTTGGCTTTTGTTGCTCTGAGACTTCATTGTGGATGTGGGTGCTGGGGGTTGAACTCGCGTACTTGTGAATGTCAGGCAAGAGCCATAACCTCTGAGCCACTGCTCCAGCCCAAGAACGTTTTTTAATATATTTGAAAATAGCATATGCAATGACACATTTATAAAAGCTTAGAGTGTACCTTGTTTTAACATGCCCCAGCATTTCCCCTTCCCCTCCCTGTTCTTTTTAGATGTATTTGACAATAGGATAAACATTATCTTTGAGGGGCTGGAGTGGCGGCTCAGTGGTTACAGTGGACGCAATTCAAATCCTAGCACCACATACTCAATGAAGTCTTGGAGAAATGAAAGCCACATGAAAATCTAAATAAAAATGATTATCTCTCTCACTGTCCCTCTCTCTTAAAAATTTTTGATTTTCTAATAAAAGCATGCGGTTTAAGTTATTCTAATTCACTCCTCAGTATCCTTCCCCACCCCTCACCCATGTCTTCCTTTCTTCCATAATGAATAGTTTTTTTTTGTGACTCATTGAGAGATATAGATAGATAGATGAGATTCACTATGACATGTTCATACATGAACATGAGCAAGAGCAAGTTAAGTCTGATTCCTTTCATTAACTTTCCCTATTTCATTCCTCCTTCCTCCATTTCCTTCACCTTTTAACTATTCCTCTGTTCCTTATTTCAAGTTAGGTTCCACTTCTCAGAGAGAACATTCCACCTTTGCTTTTTTGAGACCGGCTTATTTCATTTAACATGAAATCCTCCAGTTTCATCCATTTGCCAGCAAATGACATAATGTCATACTTCTTTATGGCTGAGTAATACTCCGTTGTGTGTATATGCCACAACTTATTATCCATTCATCAGTTGAAGGACACCTTAGTTGGTTACATAGCTTAGCTATTGTGAATTGAGCTGCCATAAACATTGATGTGGCTGCATCACTGTAGTATGCTGCTTTTGGTCCTTTGGATAAATACCCAGGAGTGGGATAGCTGGGTCAAATGGTGGATCCAGTCCTAGTTTTTTGAGGGGTCTCCAAACTGCCTTCCAGAGTAATTGTACCGGTTTTCACTCCTACCAACAATGTGTAAGTGAACAGTTTTCCCACATCCCCACCTACATTTCTTATTTGTTTCTTGATTGTTGCCATTCTGACTGGAGGGGGAATGAACTCTCCGTGTACTTTTAATCTGTATCTCTCTAATTGCTAAAGATGTTGAGCACTCTTTTATATATTTCTTGATCCTTTGTATTTTTTTATTTAAGAAGTGTCTGTTTAGTTCTTTTAGCTATTTATTGATTGGGTTGTTTATTATTTTTTTAAGAGAGGGGGGAGAGAGAAAAAGAGAGAATCAATTTTATTTATTTTTTCATCTGGCCTTTGGTTCTCTGACACTTAGTTGTATATGTGGTGCTGGGGTTTAAACCTGGGTCCTCGTGCATACCAGGCAAGCCCTCAAACCACTGAGCCCCATTCCAGACCCTGGTGTTCAGTTTTCTGTGGAATTGATATATCCTGGATATTAATGCCGTGTCTGAGATGCAGGAGGCAAATATTTCTCCCATACAGTAGGTTCTTACTTCACGCTCTTGTATTTTTACTTTGCTGTGAGGAAATTTTTTTCAATTTCATGCCATCCCATTTATACATTTTTCCTTTTATTTCTTGTGCTTTAGGTGTCCTGAGTCAACATGTTGGAGTATTGGGCCTACTTTTACTTCTAGTAGGTACAGGGCTTCTGGTCTGATTCCTAGATCTTTGATCCACTTTGAGTTGAGATTTGTGCAATTGAATTTCATTCTACTATTTATGGAATCCAGTTTTCTCTGCACCATTTGTTAAAGAGACTATCTTTTCTCCAAGTTATGTTTTTGATTCCTTTGTTGAGTATGCGGTGACTGTAACTGTGCAGGTTCGTCTCAGTGCCTTCTGTTCTATTGCACTGATCTTCATGTTTGTTTTGGTGCTAGTACCATGCTGTTTTTGTTAGTATAACTCTGTAGTATATTTGAAGTCTAGTCTTGTGATGCCTCATTTTTCTTGATGAGGTTTGCTTTGGCTATTCTGTCGTTTATTTTTCCAAACAAGTTTCATAGCTGCTTTTTCTAATTATGTGAAGAATATCATTGGAATTTTTATGGGTATTGCATTGAATCTGTATAGCACTTTAGATAATGTGGCCAAAGATTTACTACAACACCAGATTTGACAGAGAACTCATAAAGGATGATTGAGAAACATTCACAAATTATGACACTTTTTTTTTAAAGAGAGAGAGGGAGAGGGAGAGGGAAAGAGAGAATAAATTTTATTTAGTTTTTCATGTGACTTTCCTTACTCCAATATTTCTTGTGTATGTGGTGCTGGGGTTTGAACCTGAGTCCTCACACGTGCCAGGCAAGTGCCACAACTGCGAAGCCACCACTCCAGCCCTATGATGCATATTTGTTGAGCTCCATGAGAATCCAAAGGTCCTCTGCTCTCCAAGTTACCCTCAAGAATTTTCATTGGAATGAATGGTAGTAGTAGACATCAAAACATACTTACCAAGAAATGACAGTGAAAGAAACATCATTCTGTATTTCAAGGACTGTGTAGATTTTGAGACGTTATTTAATTAATAAGATAACATGATGTTAGCCTGACATGAGATGATCCAGAATATATTAGATTCCTGGGTCAGAAACAAATGATTTTATTACTCTATTACTAATAATGGAGCAGACAGTATATCAATCCCCATTGTGTCTATGTTGCATGAAATATAAGCAGAGCTCAGGTGAATGTGCAAACTAGTTTATGTCACACCCTGAATATTACCATTTCTAATATACTCAGAAAATGATTTTTTCTTCAAATTGAACAAAGCCACTGTTGCTCTCATCCAAGACTTTGCTATACACAATCATCCTTTGAGTTTAATAGAGGACAAAACTTTGATGCAACTGAGGAAATTAAATGACATGGAGAATTGTCTCCCAACATTAATATGTTTCATTGTACTTCATGTTAACCGTAGGATTTCAAAATTAGTACAAACAGCTAGACTGGGAAAATCTATTACAATGATTCAAAGAAAGACAAACACATCACGTATATTTGTCAATAAGGTTTGTGGAAATTTTCTATTGAACTTACCCTGAATTTTTGCAATTATACTATATAATCATTTCCCTTGGTCTAATGACACTCTTGGTACAATATCAGGATCACCAAAACTATTAGATAAAATTTTTAATTGAAACATCCATCCATTTGCATGAAATTCAGCCTATTTATAATTGTATTTGACCAGCTTTAGAAATTGGTAGCTTTTGTTTTTAAATATTATGTCTTTTTCTCCTTCTTATACTCTGAATGACTACAGCAAATTTCCTGTGACCATCAAATCCACGTAAATGTTTATCTCCCTTCTTCTGTATCTTAGGAATTCGAGCTATTACATGTACTTCAAATTCCTGTGCCCATCTCCAGTTCTATAGTATTCAACCAAAGAACAAAATGGGGAGGATATCTTTACTCCCATGCAAAGTAAATCACTCTGTAATCTATAGACTTTTAGAGTATCTAGAATAGTCAAAGTCTTTCAGAGATTTCATAGAAAAATCATTTTATTTCATCGTAATCAGGTTTTATTATAAAAGTTAGTGTGGGTATAACAAGGAAGGAGAAAATAATTTACAAGTTAGGAAAAATTGTTTTGCATCTAATATACAATGAATTAATCAACAAAAATTAAAATGCTAAATATTAATAAAGCACAATTTGATAGAACAGTATATAAAAGTTATAAATAAATGAATCAGAAGTTAAAACAATAGGCAAGAAATATTTGAAAATACCTTCGATTTTAGATGTCAAAAAATGTATAATGATGATTACACAGAATGCTCCATACCATTAACTTAGCAAATATTTGAATCTATAAGAATATAAAATCCTACATATGTGTGGTACTCAGGAATTCTCATACTTTACTCATTTGTTTAAAATTTGGTGTAATTATTCTGAAAAACAGTTTAGTGACATAAAGCAAACAAACTCTTGTAAATTTATCCCAGGAAATAGGGAAAAGAACATTTTAGGAATATTGTTTTTAATTCCATGTAAGTTGAAATAATCTATTGTCCATCAAAAGAATGATTAAATAAAATTTCATAGAATGAATACTGTGCAGAGGAGCAAATCATTGTAATATAGCAATGATAATTGAGATTGTACAAACAGAAAATACAATGTGAAAATACCTTTGGAAGACAAACCCAAATACTGCAATTGTAAAAACACATGCACATAATACAAATGCTACAACAAAAACAAAAAAAATGATAAAACTAGTAAATCAATTTGAAATTGTGTATGTTTCTCTCTCTCTCTCTCTCTCTCTCTCATAAAAAAAGTTGGTGAAAAAATTCACTGTCCATTTTCTTTAAATGAACAGTGTGTTCACAGATTTTAATTTAATTATTTAATATTGTGCTTAATAATTTATACATTTATTAAAAAAAACATTGAATGGACCATCTATTTCAAAAACTATGGGGCTAAAATCAGCTTGACTATGTAAACCTGCTAAAGAAAGGTAGATATCTGAACAATCAAACACACACATAACCAACAAGAGGAAAGGTAGGAGAGAGATTTTAAGAATGATTTTATTTGGATTATATGAATAAGTACTTTCCAATTCACAGATATTATAACATGCTTAGACAAATCTTTCATATTTATTCTAATTGTTATTTTAAAAACTGGGATATCTCACTCTAACTCATTTTCCTTGAATTTTGAGCCTCCATGCTTTTTATTCTCTTAAGATGCATTTTCCCCTTAAGAGGCTTTCTCATCTTTTCATTTATTCATGAGTTAATTACCTTTACTAGTCATATTTACATTGTGAAATGCCAGTTTTAAATGCAAATATAGGAACATTTAATGTGTGTGTGGAATTTTTAAAATGATAACAATTCGTATTATCTCTTACATGCACAAATATTTTATTCTTAATCAGAATTATGGAAGCAATGCACAAAAAGTACCTCAGTAGCCTCTCTTGTCTTTTTTACTGACACAGAAAAACTATGTGTTCATGGAGCATCACATGATGTTTCAATACATGGATACATTGAGGGGTTTTCTTATCAGGTTAAGCATATCTGTCTCCCAGAATATTTAACTGTTCATTTGTGGTAAAAATATTCAAACAATTTCTTTTAGCTTTGTAGAAATATATAGTACATTATCATTTCCATATTTGATACTAAAAGTTTAAATTTAAATAATAATCTCTTCGATATTGTCTGTGGTGAAAACATGACCACCTTTGAAGCAATTAAGATCTGGATAGATGGCTTCAATGCATTCTCCAAGTGGGTTATTTGTGTCATTATATATTTACTTGCTAAATTAACTTGCCCTTTTGGGTACAAAACACCTTTTCTTTAAAGTCCAATAGCATTTTTGTAATAATTCATTTTTCTCTAACATATCTCCATGCTACATTAGTTTTTAACAAGGAATGAGAGAATGAATAGAGACCTTTGGTTTCAGAATGTTGTTTATAAGAATAAAAGTACTTTATCTGTTTTTCTGTATCTGTTAAAAAAAAGTTGGTTTAGATCAAATTAAGTTTTCCAAGTAAATTTACTTAGTGTTGACACTATTGTGTAATACATCTGTTTTATAGACTAATCAATTATTAATCATTGAATTTTAAAATGAGACTCTTGCAAAACTCCATTAATATTTCATGAAACTGCTGAATTTTGTGGTATCTAATACGTGTGTTTGTTTCTGTGGGATCCATTGATGATTGTTTAAAAACACTTCCTTTATGCATAGAATAATGAGTTCATGGCATGTTAATATTAGATATCATTGGATTAGAGATGTGGGGGGCTCATCTCTCTGTGTTAATGACACTTTTCTAAGTTGTAAATTTTGAGAAACCATCATTAGACTTTCTTAAAATTATAGAGTATTACAGAAAACTCAATTTCTGTGAATATGCTATTCTCAATATCAACATCTTATTTAAAACACATAGGATCTTCTTTTTAATTTACTCATTAATCTCCAGATCTTACAATCAGATTAAAACCTAATCTGGCCTTGATTGGAATGTTTCTCTCTTTGGAACTATTCTACACTATAAATTTGTGATTATACCGTAAATTTGGGATCAAAATTTTACTTTAGATGCCATTGTGTAGGATAAAATTTCATGTATTTTCCAAAAGTTTAAAGAACATCACTATGAAAATATAATTTTTCCTGGTAATAAAACTTGAAATATTTATAGCAGTAAAATAAAATATACAAATGTGGTTATTACTTATTCATGACACAGTAAAATTATATTTATTCTGATGATTTTTATTCAGAATCACAAAAACAAGAAATACAATTTGAATGTTGAACAATGGCTGAAATCTTTCCTTATTTTCACTTAGTATTTTTCCCCAGGGCACTAAGCAAAACATATCATGCAAAGAAAAGACAAGCCATGATTTTTATACTCAAAATTTGTATGTGTGAAAATAGCTGAAAATTTTATATTTATGGGTGTACATGTATTTGTGCACATATATGTACACATAGGTTTATTTTTATGTCTGTTGGTAGATAGCTATAGAGATACATACATACACAGATGATAGGTATAAATATGTAGATAGATATAAAACTTGACTTATGACTAACATGATCTAAGTTGGAATTTTTGAGATCAATAACTGTAGCACAAAGGCAGGAAAATTCTTCTAATTAAAGTACAAAACTCCTTTGCAACCTGTGCAACTGGTCAGGTTGCATGCTCTGAACACAATGCCTAAGCCAGTTGTTCTTTATATTTCTATTTCAAACTATAGCTCCATTATTACTTCTATCTACAAACTATTTCTCTAGTCTTCCTAGGACTAGAAAGAGATGTCCTGTTTTTTAAGCAAGATTTTAAATGTTAAATTTGCAACATTCACTTGGCTACCACCAAGCTGTTTAGTTTTCCATTTACCAAACTGCAGTATCAGAAATTGTTAAATTACCTCTCCCTTTTATGGGACACAAAGTCCATTGAGGTCAAGGTCCTATTTATCATCTGATTCCAAATTTAGTATTTAACATAGTGGGCTTTTGACTGACATCTATTGAATTAGAATGAAGTGAGACATCTGCACCAGAAAATAAGCAATATAAGATTACTTAGGGGTTTTATAGATTTATGGAAGTGAAATTCATTTTTATTCATTTATATGAGTTTATATATTTATCATTCATACATTTCTATGAAAACAAGACACATCAAGTTTTTCTAAAGTGCTGCTTAGAAATCCAGATTCCTAGGCCACACAGACATAAGAATTCAAAATTTATTGTCCTTGGGACTCTGAATTCTGCAGTTTTGATGAACTCTTGATTCTTAGGTACATTATAATATGAGAACAAATCCTTAACAAAGTAGGAAAACAAAATTACTTTTTTGTTTTCTGCTGATTTTAGGAAATATTATTAATATAGATTAATTAACAGACTGATTAACATGTGAAGCAAAACTCATTTTGGTTTTCATAATGAATAGAGTTCAATTATAGCTTTCTCAGTCAGATATTTTTAATAGTTTCAGCACAAAAATGTTCAAATGAAATGTTTTGTCTCAAGTATATCTCTGTTAGAAAAATTTACCTGAGGGCCATCACATGTTTATATAATAGTCATTTATATATCACATCTAACATGCATTAATGTAAATAACAAAAATCAGAAAATACATGATGGATCCAAAATCTCTGAAACTTGAAATAAAATATATGATATATAAAGTATACTCTCCTAGTCATACATACTAAAATTGTTGTATGTGATCCATATTCCTAAATGCAATTACAGAGGTATGCTGCATAATGACATTTCTGTCAATGACAGATCACATATGACATTGGTTCCACAAGATTATCAGTGCTGTTGTAGCTGCTTTAGTTCGTTTAGTATACTATGTAGTGCTTGTACAACAATCAAATTGCCTATAGGCTTGTTTCTTAAAACAAGTTCCTTTCTTTTTTTATTAGTTCCTCATGTTCTTATATATTGAAGCTATTCATTGCTACACATTCACATATACATATGTAATGATAATGTAACTTGAGCCTGATCCTTATCCAATATCTCCTCCCTTTTGCCCACTCCCTGCTCTCTTTTCTCCAATGAAATTCCTCTCTATTACATGTAAAAAATGTCAAAATCCATGTATATTAATTTTTTAATTTTCAAGATTTAAATACCTGCATGATCATTATTTGGCTCCTCAGGGAAGCCAAGTATACCATTTAGACTTGATATCCCCCCCTTTATCCTCCCTCTCTAGCCTCCCTTTCTCCTCTCCCTGCCCTCTTCCCCCATTGCTATAGTTGCCCCAGATTATGTGATACTGCAAATTTTGTGTGTCTAGTAAATAAATTTGTCTAACTTTCACCCTATCCTTGATTTTAACTCTAGCTGATGGAAATAAGAGAAAACATTGGATACTTATGTCTCTGGTTTATTCACTCAGCATGATATTTCCCCACCCATTTACTTGCAAAAGCCATGATATTGTTCTTTCTAATAGCTTTAGTAGAGCCCCATACACCACAGCTTCATCTGTGTTGATTCCATAATTTAGCTATTGTAAATTGAGCTGCGATGAACATTGATGTAGCTGTGTCTTTGTGATATGCTGATTCTAACACTTCTGTGAAAATACTCAGGAGTGGGATAGCTGAGTCGAACAGATTTTATTATATAATTAACAGGATAAGATAATGTAACTATGGATTGTTTTCCTCAGTTATTAGCCTTCTCTTCTCAGGGAAATATCTGACTTACAAATCAGTTTGTGTTTCTATATGGGTGAATACAGAAAAACTCACATTCATAATTTCTTTTTCTTAAGTGCCATATGGTTTGTTTTGAAATGTTTTCCCATCCAGATTGTATAGACTTTTGCTATTGATTTGGCTTATCTAACTCATTTTCGGAAGTGAAATGAGATTTCTGATTAACTTCACTCATTCTTAAATGTATAGATTAAATGCTCCTTAATGTGTCTGCTCACATCTGGTATTCCAGATGTTTTCTGTTATAATCATGTGAAAACCAACACAGTATTTCCAGGGACATGAAAAACATTTAAATATGAATGAAGGTAGATTGTGTTTCTTTTTGCATATTATTTCCCAGAAATTGTGTATTCTATACAGTACTCCCCAAATCCAATTCAGTAAAAAAGCTAAACACTCCTAATCCAGTCTTAAGTAAATAGCATGAAATGTGTTTACCATTTGAGATTTCTCTTAGTACATAAATCTTACAGACAGAATATCCTTAAAGGAGGCATTTTGAAATATTTTCTTATTAATGATTTCTTTCTTAAATGAGAACTGGGTTCAATTGGCTAGGGTGTAATTTGAGCCAAATAATCATCATAAGAGGCTAGACAGGCACATTGAAGCAGCTTGTAAGACAAGATTCCAGTTCCAGGTATTAGGAGAGAAGCTGATAATGGGTCCATGTCATTTCAGAGGTAATTGGCATTAGGTAATAGGTGGGGACAGTGAAGCACCGGAGCATCATGCATGTTTCTGAGTGAGTAGCAGTTAGATTTGTACTAGTTGTATTTGTATACAGATGTAAAGGAACTTCTTTGTAAGATAAAAAAAAAACTGTGAAGTACAGAAGTTTTTCTTGAACTTACCTGAATTAATACTTGAATTTCACAGTATGAATTAATTGTAGCAAGCATTTCAGAGTTTATCACTCTGTAAAGGGAGAATTCAATGAAAACCACTAATTTTGTAGCTATTTTTTATTCAATAATGGTGTTTTGTATGAAGCTAAACTAGAGAGTTTATTTGACAATTGCTAATTTAAGTATTTTAATTTCAGTATTTTGACAGACCAAAATGATGGACAGAAACAATCAAAAAATGAATAATGAATAATGAATGATGAAGACATCATTTATGAGTAAAATAAATTCAGGCTGGTAAATACAGAATGGGAAAGACACAACTGAACAAAAATATCCATAGAAATAATTATATCCCAATGGGAGGTGGTACTTATTTGGTGCTTCAAAATCTAATCAAATTAAATATTAAAGAATTGTTTTAGGAAAAAATGCCGCAATATTACACCATGTTTTAGACATATTTTGTTCAATTCTGGACATCTATTTTACAAAGAACATTAGCCACCAATTATTTAATTAAAGAACAACCATTTCAATTTACTTCAACATCTATCAGGATGTTGACAATATGCCAAGCACTTTGGTAGTTATCCTAGAGGGTTTATAAAGCATTTTATAGGAAATAGAATTTGTAAAATAATAGTAGTGGTGAAGAAAACTTTGTATGTGGTGGAACGAAATTGGAAGGAACATACAGCATTTTGTCCCTTTGAGTGTATGAAAGACTAAATACCTAAAGTAAGACATTTCTTAGATTATGTTTATTAAAAACATAGTGCTGGGGGCTGGAGCAGTGGCTCATCAGTTACAGCACTTGCCTGGCATGTGCAAAGACACGGGTTCAAACCCCAGCACTATGTACACAGTGAATCTCCGAGCAATGAAAGTCACATGAAAAACTAAATAAAATTTTTTTCTCTCTCTCTATCTCACTGTTCCTCTCTCTAAATTAAAAAAACAAAAAAGGTAGTGATGTATTTTACATTAAGTAAAGCCCTAGCAATTCAAAATTTTGTTTCTTTCCAGTGTTCTATGGCATTTAATAATAAAAAATAAAGGGCCTGCCTTTTATTCTTTTCAGTTCATTTTCATTTATCTGCATGGTATTGACCAGGCTGCCTCATCTCCTTCAGCAATAAGATAATGAATTATTGCTACTTTATATTAGCAAAAAAATGGGCTGTGAAATGTTGCTCCAACTGTGTGTGCTATATCTAGAGAAGAGCAATATAATTGCTTTTCCAGAAGGGTCATATCATATTGTTACTACATGTGCAAATTACATTATTATACAAAAATAATTTATATTTTATCCATTCTGTGATGATAGGGAAATATGGGATGAGATTTTTTAATAAAATTTATCAAATTTTCTTATAAATTGGCTTTGACAAGAACATAGTACATAAAAATATTTCCGGCTAATAATATACTCTTTTCATTTAGAATGGGATGACGGTTTAGTATATACCAGTTAAGATTCTTAATGTACCATATATTTATCTCATTTAAGTAGTTTTAAACTATATAATACAATAGTGTTTTGATCAATAATGAAAGAAAAGTTCATTTTCACCTAAGTAGTATACTGAATTATCATTATTTATAATCCAAGCAATGTTTAAGGTAATACAGCATTTCAAAATGAATATAAGGAAGAATTTGGAACTGTTAGCATTATGTTTTCTCAAGAGGTGATGGTTATATCTACAAAATCATGTTAACTTTAAGATCTCTTTGATCATGACCAAGGTAGATAACTTTTACACTAACCTTCAGCTCTTTTATTAGTTTATTTTAATTACACATAATAGTGTGTTTATTGTTACAGATTTGTATAGGAATATAACCTAATCTGGTGCAAAAAGGAATTTTGATGAGAACACTGGTGTAAGAATGGAGGCAGGGATGGCAGCTACACCAATGATAAAGGTAAATGTACCACCCCTGGGATAATGCCTGGTTCTGACTCCCACTGCCCAGCATCCCCTCACTTCTGCCTTTATCTGAGTCAGATGTTCTACTGTCCCTATAGTTTCTGAAAGCTATCGAGTGTCCTTCCAAAATGTATGTATTTTTAGTCTAAAAGAGGGTCAGAGTCAGAGTTTGGTGTTACTGGCAGTCAAAGACCTGATGGTGTGATATAATCTTAGTTCACCAGGAGTTTTGATATGTAACAGAACAACAGTGATATAATTGGTACTTCCTTTTAAGAACTGAATATGTGGCTGTTGATTTGATGAGTTGTTCTTTGTTCCTAGAATATTTTCCTTTCCTTGTATAGCTCTGATCTTTGGAGCATCTTAATATTTTAATTCAATCACCTATATGTCTACCCTGTCTTTTGTGATCCCTTATCTGAAGCAGTATTATTCATGTCACTCCATTATTCCTTATAGAGCTCATATAATTACCAGAACTCAAACTATATTATGGTAGTCAGTGTCCTACAAAGAGCCATTTAGAGGTGACACATATCAAAGTAAGAGAGCTACTACATTAGTATTGCATACTTTAGTGTCTACAGTTATATTTTTCATTGAAGTACAGTGCTTCAAATCATTCTTTTTGTGTAATGGAATTGATGGTATATTTCTCAGGACTGATTTATGTCGCCCAGTTTATATGAATTGATTCATTTTGGAACATTTGACAGAATAGTTGGTATCCAAATAATGCTGTATACAGAACACATAAACACATTATTGAATGAAGAATAAACTGAAAGATCATAAGTTTTCAAAGATGATGCTCACAGCAAGAGAACTAAATTGCATAAAAATCAAGTCACTACTCTAAAATACATGGTGCAATAAAACTTGAGACAAATGTAAGATGAACTCAATTTCTCAGCCATTGCCATGAGTGTAGATGCACATCCTGCTGTTTTGTGAACAATTACCATGCCTGGAGGGAACTGAATGAATGCTGGTACCGATTGGTAGATGGAATAAAGGCCTAAGCTCATTCTTCTATTATAAGGTTCACATGCCGTATGCTACAAACTAATACACTAAATCGACATAATGAAGAAGATAACACATTTTACCATTGCTTGCTTACATTGCAAAAACTATAACACCATTATATAAATTGCCTGTAATTCATTGAATGTTTTTGTTCTTACAAATCTTAAAAATTTAGAAGAACACAGTAATAGAAAGTAGCCCAGTGGTTTTGTGCAATAAAGACAGTAATGTACACTGAATTTTGACCTACATATTATTTTTTCCTTTTTTCCTTGAAACTTTAAAGCTATATTTCAGTGCATTTGCATTTAATACTTCATTCTCTTTGTGTCTTTTTAAATAAAGTATAGGACTGCATAAGAAATATGGAGGTATGACACTGACAAATATTATTTACATTAAACAAATTACTCTTATAAATATGTTTAAATTGTAAAAATTGACTTTTGTTTAACTGCTATTTCTGTACTCCCTGTATAATAAATTTTTAAAAATGTATGGCATTATTTAGGATTTGAATCAAGGAATCAATGAAAGCTTAATAATTGGTTGAGAACTGATAGATAGAATCCATGGAAATTAAGAAGTCTACAGAGCCAAATATCTTTAAATCTGACAAAGCAAAGTGAGATTGTATGGGAAGGTTAGAAATTGGTAGATGGAATGAAGGCCTAAGCTCATTATTTAATCATGGGATACCTCACATGCCATATGTTACAAATTAATACACTAAATCCACAAATTTAGTCTTTTATCTCCTTGCACATGGAAGAAATTTCACTGAAAAGGAAAATGAGCAGAGCAAGGTGAAGCTCCTGGGGTGATATGCATGTGACAATTCATCCTAAAACCCCTTATAATCAAATAAGCCAGTCATCACAGTGTTCTGATTCTCCCCATGCACTTTAGAATATTCTAATGAATAGAGGACACAGTCTTTCTTCTCAATAAGCATAAAATCCAAGTCGGGTGCTGATATATGCAGAGTTAAAATATAAAAAATAAAAACTTCACACTGTAATAAGACTCAACTTAAATGGTCTGAGTCAAACTACTTTCTGTAAGAGTCCTGAAAAGTTAAAGCCATTCTACAGAATGTAGGCTTTGATATAGGCCATAAAGATAGGTAAGGAAAAGATATCAAAAGAAAGCCACAAGTAAATCCATTACATTAACAATAATCTGGCTTATTTGGGGGAAAGGAGGAGGACAGCCTGATGAAATGTCAAAGAATAATTTGATAAACATTTAGTAAGAAGGAGTAGGTAGATCATGAAAAATATTTAAAAAGTGAAGATCTTTGGACTTAACCTACTAGAGAAAAAGGAAATATTGAAGAAAACACAATTTCATTCAAAGCTAATACATATTAATGTAATTTCCAGCTAATTCCTGGCTGATGTGCAGGATGTTATCTAGCTAAAATAATTTTCCCTGCTTTATAGTTTTAATGAAAAGAGAAGACTCTGGGAGTACATCATCTAGGATTTTTCAGATATTGCTAACAGTACACAGGCAAAGTGTTCTAGGTTTATCAGCTAGTATCAATTTCTGGTTTCTTCATTGTAGAAATGTTTTCAGTTCACTTCAAGTTTATTTTTAGATTTTAAAGAAGATAATAAAATATGCAATTTCTGCTTAAGATAACTTTATGTATTGAGATTTTGAAACTTTTATCTTATACCCTCTTTCTTCTGATAAAAATGTGACAATGCTTGATTAAATATATATTTTAAATATCTAATAAAATACACATTACCAGATATTAGTTATAGAATGTAAACACAAATCAATGAGTGTGTGTGGGGGGAGGATGTCAAGCCACAACATTCCTGAATGTGATAGTCTACTTTGCATCTCCTTAACAAATTCTTGAGATAATCAACTTGTTGAAAGAAAACATTTATGTTTTTGTCTTCTTTTTGGAGGTTTCAGTCCATGCTATGTGAGCCCTGTTGCACTGGGCCTGTGAGGAGGCAGCATATCATGGCAGGAACATGAAACTGATGAAAACCGCTCCCCTCATGGCCAGCAAGACACAGAAAGGAAGAGGAAAGGAATTAAGTAACTCTATCATGCTTCATTCCCATCCTGTGACCAGATGCTTCCAATGACCTAAACATCTCCCACTAAGCCTCAACTCTTCAGGATTCATCACCTCCCTATAGTGCACTCTAGGATCCAAGCCTTTAACAGGAGGATCTTTGGACACATTCAAGATCCAAAGCATAGTATTGGGTTCTAGGCTCCAGTATAAAGTGGGAGTCCTTACATTCACTTCACATAAAAAACACCAATGGAAACTGTATCACAGATGATGGGAGAAGAGAAGAAGATTCCACTTCTAAATTCAGTGCTAATGAGAGTTTTGACAAATGGTAAAAGGAGCTAAAATAAGTTAACATCAAATGGAACCTAAAGTTATGGCTTATTTAAATGTAAGGATCTGGGGAATAGATGAACAATAGTTCAACTTAAGACTCAAATTGATTCTTTCTGGCTTTGAGTCTGAATTTGCAACATCTCCAGAGACTTAGCTTATTCAGGTAGAAATGGGTACCATGAACCGGGTAACTTATAAACCACACAAGCTTGTTTTTCACAGCTGTGAAAGCTGGGAAGTCTGGGATCAAGACATAGTCAACATCTGGTCAGGGCCTGAATTCTGACTTGCAAACAGCAACTGTTTTTCACTCTAATTTCACATGACAGAAATGGTAAGTGTGATCTCTGTGGTCTCTATTACAAAAGTGTTAATCTAATTCACGAGATTATGAGTGTTTAGGGTTTTAACATTCTCTGGCATGCCAGGATATCTTTTCCCATCAGCTGTTCTCAAACATTAGTGCTCATAGACATCACTCTCAGATTAATAAATCTGGATTGGTACTAAAGAATTTGTGTTTCTAAGGAATTCCTAAAGCTATACCATGTGAAACAGAAAACAAGACAATATTTGAAAAGAAGCTTTCTTAGCATTGGGCACTAGCTAAGGCTATGCGTCTGACCATGTGACATCAAATACACGACAGAATCACACTCATAATAACATAAGGTCAGGTGAATAAAACAGCAATAGAAATGATACACTTGAAAATTAGCCACAGAAGACCGAGAGCAGATAAGGTACTAAATAGGTAGACGAGACTTTCATGGTACCTCTTTGTGTCATTTCTGACTCTCCTTCAAACTTTATACCAATGACCTCCTGGAGGATGCCTTAAGGTCCACTGACAAAGCTGGATCCTAATTCAGCTCTGACTTACACATGAGCAAGTTGTAATTAGAAGAAAACATCCTGCTTCCAAACTGCAACTTTTTCAGGGTTACCCCTCAGAGAGTGGCAGAAGGAAATACTCTTCCAGAATAGTCTTGTACAATGAACTTGGTCATTTACTTGGGAGAAATAAGGAAGTCCTTATGTAAGACATATAATAACATTTAGGCATGAATGGTCTACTTATTTGCTAAAGATATTTAGAGACAAAGACGGGAATATTAGAATGAAAGACTTGACAGATCAAGTGAATAGATAATGAGAATGAAGCAGAAAACACATTAATGCTTGCCAGAGAAATATATAAAAGAATCTTAACAAGATAGACAGGTTGACCTATCTAGTATATATCTATCAACTTCTTTTCTTATCAACTCCCAAGTTTGGGAGCAAGAACAGAGTATATGGTTGCAGAACTATAAACTAGGTATGCAGTCAAGAATTTATGTTTCCTTTCATCATCTATAAACTTGCCAGAGGAAGAGAACAAACCTGAATCCTTTGTCTTAGCACTCCTCTAAAAGATTTTTAGGTGCCAGGTTAAATATACTGGAGTCTTTTGACTTGAAGGGGCGCAATTCACTCTTTCTGGAATTGCTATCTACCTCAGAAAGCAGTTTGCATTGCTAACCTGCTGTAGTGCAGCTGTGAGCTTTATCATCTTAGGACTGAAAGGATGTCTGAATTACTACATAGGATCTTCTACTGCATTTTTATGGTAAAAGAGGTATGCAGTGAGCTTCTGATCAAAGAATTCCCTGCACTTATAATATATAGTATAAAAAACATATAACTTCCCTAATAAAATTATGGTATGGATATTGAAGTCACCAGTAAAAAAAAAAAAAAGTAAATGTATCGGGTGATTTACAGATGCTATTTTCCTGCAAATTTATTGGACCAGCAGCTTAAACGTGGAAAACGGTCCTCAGTGACCAGAATGCTCAGGTGTAGAAACCATGAATTGTATCTGTTTAACCATAACTCTCAGACACTACTTTGGAAATGCAGGGGCAAGAGTAATGACGTAGATTTTGAGAAGACTCATTCTATCAGATAATAATAACAATGTGAAATTGGTATAGATTGACAATATAAAACATGTCAACAAGCTCACTGACAGATTTGGGTTTTCAAAAGAGTAAAGAATGAATTCTTCATATAGTAAAGCTAGGATGATTGGCCATTATATGAAAAATATGAAGTTTGAAGAATTCCATACATTATATAGTTTTTTAAAAAAGCTCCCATGTAGGTGATCATTTAAATGTGAAAAATAAAAGATTAAACTGTAAAAAGGAAATAAGACCTCAGACTTTAGAAGGGCATCTTAAAGAAGATACATTAAGCATGAAACTTACAAGGAAATATATATGAACTTGACTAATTTATTTACATTTTGCCTAAATGAAGCAAAAGAACCAATTGTAATACAAAGCACAATATTTACACTAGGCATATATATAAACCAAGTATTGAGTTATTTGATTGTTAGAACATCTCCAGTAATAATAAAACAATAACAAAATGACAATACAATGGAAAAACGAACAATAAGGAAAACAAATTACAGAGGAGCAGTTTAACTGAGCAGTCAATATAGAAAACCTAACCTCACAAGGTAAGCACAGAAATGAATATTGAAACACAATTTGATGCCATTCTCACATAAAAGGATGAGAATTCTAATATATTTGACAATGATTAGAAATAGAGAAGACGGGGAAAAACAAATTTCGAAATTGTCTCATGTTTTTGATAGAAGTGTAAATAACAGCAGCATTTTGGAAATTAATTTTTCCTATCTAGACAAACTTAGGAGGCACTGTATTATTGAGAATGATACTCAGGTATAAGTAACTGTAAACCAGATTATAGTGGTTTAATCAAAAAAACCTTTTATCTCAGACATTAAAATAGAAATTATCTGGTGGGCATCCAAGAGCTACAGCAGTAGCTAACAATGGCCTCAAGGAACCAGACCTATTTTGTCACTCTGACTTCCTTAATGTGTGACAACTGCACCTCCAGGATCATCACAATTCCAGACAAGATAAAGGCTAGGGATAATTGAATCAGCACCAGCACTGTATGCGTGTATTGCATTGGCCAGAACTTTCTCACATCTTAGTCACCTCTAGTTTTAAAAGAACTTGGGATTCACAGCAGTTTGCCTTTCAAAACTCTGGAATCGAGATATTCAAATATAAGAGGCTTTGAGAAGCATTGAATAAGACATCCTACTATACCCACTTCTCTCACACCTATTTGAATATGTATATACTAGAGTCTTGCTACTGAAAATGTGTTCTGTGTTCAGTGGAAAAATGAAAGTGTATAATTTACTTGAATCAGTACCTTCATTGTAACAGGATGGATCCATGAGCAAATTAAAGTTTGAGAAACACCACTGCAGAGAAAATCCTCATCATGTAATCATGTACTTTGAATCTTATAATTAAAATATAAACAACCTTATAGATCACTATAATAGAAGAGATGAATTTTTTCAATAGAAATATATATAGGGCAATTAAATAATAGAGTGACTAGTATTAATATGGACAAGTTTCAGAAGTATAATGCTAATTTAAAAAATAGAATGAATGCAAAATTAAATCAACAGAACAATAAAATTTATGAATCTTTTAAAATGTACCATTTGTTATTTAACCTGGATACATACTATTGGAAACGTTAAAAGATATATTGTTGAAAAATGATCACTAACTTTATGATACTGGTTAATGAGATAAAGATGAGAAAAATGTGATTGAAAAACAAGGTAAGGTGGTTTCAACAGAATATTTTATATCTTATTTCTCTAAAAATTTGAAGCAAAGATGGGACAATGTTAATATTTATGCTTGTGTACATGCCTCAGTGTCGGAAAATTTATACTCTAATTTATAAATATAAAAATATTTCGTAAACTATTTTAAGATAAAGTGAATATAGCTAATCTGGTGAAAGGATAGCAATGGTGCAACTCTTTTTACACAAGCAATTTATTCTTAAATGATTTAGCAATAGCTGGGTAACATGAATATATTATTTATGAAGATTGAGTAAGTCGGCATTATAGCAACATTTGTAACTGATTTTTAAGATAGTGAGTCCAGGACATTTCAGTGAATTTGTAGTACCCTTCTGGTAATAACAGTTAGGAAACTCAGGAATATATCTGAATACATTCACACATATTTATAACAAGTATGCTTCATAGCTGCTAAAGATGAATGGTAAATTTGTTGGAGTTGAAATGTATGCCTGTTTTGAAAAGGAACTGAATACTCTTGGAACCTACACACCATTCTCCCAGGCTTTCACTTTTTTGCTTTGACGTCATTGGTTCTGTTTAGAACATGTTTATCCATTTTCAAAACATTACAACTGCCTGGGAAGTTTCTCCTCATGTTTACATGCTTTTGAGTATGCAACTTTCTCTGTTTTCAATACTTAACACCAACATTGAAAATTGGGTAGCAAATTATACAGCATCTTTAGTATTCTTAATATGTGGTGGCTGCACCTCCAGGATCATCACAATTCTAGACAAGATAAAGGTTAGGGACAACTGAGTCAGCACCAGCAGTTTATACTTATAATAATACTTCCAGAGAGAAATAAGCCTTGGTGACAAAAGTATGCACTTTGTTTCTTTGCTATATTTATAACTTCATGTTTATTAGCTATTGCATAAGAAAAGTAGCAGGGAGAAAAATGTAAGTGACACACCCGGAAGACACATAAAAGAGTGGAAGGACTGGAGCTGGAAATAATTCCACTCTTTACACTCCGATCTCTTTTAATCTTTATTGTCTTTTGAATATGTTGAAATTGAAAGGTTCCTACTAATGTTTAAAATGTCATCCTGATACTGGCCTCCTATACTATTCCTTGTCTTCTCCTATAACAAATCCTAGGACAGTTGGTTATTTCAAGGAGCTGATCCACGGCTACTAAGGCATTTTTACCTGCACCCACAAGTGCCTGAAGCTGGAGCATTCAGAAGGTTATTATACATCTTGAACTGTAAAACTTTCAAACTGACAAATCAGAAAGGAAAAAATAAACCCTAAATTATCATTAGTTGCACATAATATATTTCTATTTCTAGTAAATGCAAAAGAAGCACTTAAAAACTAATAAAACTAATGAGTATTCAGTGAAATAGCCAGATACATGGAAACATACAAAAAATAATAGCTTTCCCAAATGTCAGCAGTAATCAAGAATGCAAACACACACATACACAACTCAAAAGAGAAAAGAAAGCTATTACATATTTAGGAATAAGCTTCACCAATTAGGGAAATACATAATTGAACAAAATAGCAAAATAATAATTTTTTTAAAAAAACGCACTGCTATGATTTGGATATGGTTTGAAGGTGTCCCCAAAAGTTAATGTTTCAGAAGGTTCATTTACAGTGTGCTGATGTTTGGAGGTGATGAGACCTGCCGGAGGTGGAACCTAGAGGGAGGTCATTAGGAGCACACCTGTGGAATGTATTAAGTTAGTTACAGATGAACCCTGTGTTCGCTCTTAAGAACGTGCACCATTATAAAAAAGCCTGTGCCTGTTCCAATATGAGCTCTTGCTCATGCTGTTTCCTGTTGGTCCCTTACAAAGAAAAAAAAAATGTGGTCATCCAATCTTTCCACTTTCATCCTCTAAGACTATGAGCTAAATAAAGTTATTTTTCTTATAAAACTACCCAGCTTCAGATAATTGTTGTAGTAACTCCAATAGTTTTCATCTGAAATGTCTTCCACAGCCCATGGGTCAAAATCTTGGTTCCCAGCCTGTGGCATGATTGAAAGATGATGGAAACCTTGGGAGATAAAGTCCAGTGGGAAGAGTTTAGGTCACTGGGGAGATGACCTCCAATGGTGTCATGGGACCCGGGTTTCTTCCTTTTTGTCTTTTGCTTATCTGTCATAAGGTATATGACTGCCTTATTACATGCTCAGATCATAATCTGTTACCATAGGACCAAAGGAAAGAGGACAACTGGTCATAGACTGAATGAAGTCTGTAAAAACTGTGCTAAAACTAAAGCCTGTTTTTGTAAGTTGAATATTTCAGGTGTATGTTCAGCTAAACTAGTAGCAAAAAAAAAAAAAATACTATCAAAGATACTACAATCCTGAATAATAGGAATCAATAATACAAATTTCAAATTTCAGTCATCTTAAAATAAATACGTATTGCAGTAAATATTCAAAATTGTAACATGAAGTAAACGTGTGAACATGGGAAAATACTCAAAGTGTATTTTTAGTTGGTAAAAAGAAAGATGTAGAATATCTGATCCTTTGGTATTTTACTATGGCTATAAATACATAGAAAAACCCGAGCTTACATACATATTCTTATTTTCTTTCTATACATATCTGTAAAAGCATAAAGAATCCACTCTGAACCCATAATATTGGACATTGCAAGAACTATGTGGTGGAGACTAAGGTTTTTATATATTATATTCCTCTGAAGTCTTTGAAATTTTTATGATGACCATATTTATATTTCAGAAAAAAATTTTGAGTCAATAAAGAAACAAATGAAGATATGACATATTGGAGGACACAAAGAAATCATTTTTGGAAAACTCTCGGTTGCTTTATAAAATAGTTTCAAGACAGGTATTCATTCATGTGTTGAACCTTAAGAGTAAATCCCTAGAAACAGAAAGGAACACGGTGGTTACCAAAGGCTGCAGATGTTGGGTAGATGTTGATCCAAGAACACAAAATTTAAGTTAAACAGGGAGAATAAGTTAAATCAGTTCATTATAAATCACTGGCTATGGATTGTCATAATATATCACACACCTGAAAAATTGCTATGATAATATATTATAGTATTCTCACAAAAATGTGAAGTAATACATACTTCTTTGATTGATTTACCCTTTCTACAATGTATATGTATATCAAAACTTCATGTTCTACAACATACATGCATAGTATTTAATTGTTGATTTAAAAAAGGATAATAAGGCCTATTGAAAAAGGGCCCCCAAAGTTGTTAACTTATGAATCTCTGCAACATACCAATGTGGTACCTTGTACAGTAAAAGAGACATTGCAAATGTGAGGGAGGATTTTGAGATCGGAAAACTATCCTTGATTATCCAGGACGGCTCAAAGTCATCACAAATATCCTTACAAGAAGAAAGCAGCAGAAGGTTTATTTACAGAGAAGAAGGGATCTAAAGACAGAACCTGACACTGAGTGAGGAGGTCATTAGTGGGATGCCAGAAACCTTCAAAAACTGTAAGAGTCAAGAAAAAGATTCTTCCTCGGAGCCCCCCAAAACAACCAACTTATCCACATCTTGATTTTAGTCCCACAAGCCTGATTTTGAACTTTTGGTCTCCAGAACTCTGAGATAATATATTTGCATTTTTTGATGCAATTAAGCATGTGGTAAATTTGTTACAGCAGCAACAACAAAACAGATACAGGCAAGAAAAGTGCAATGACACAAATCTGGTGTATAATTAGGGTAAGCAGGCAAGCCTGTGTGGCAAAAAACCTATAGGTGATAAGAATAAGTAAATTTGTCTATCTGCAGCAAAACAGAAATACATGTATCACAAATGACAAATGAGATTTACTTTGGTGTGCGTAAAGCCAAAATTTAAATCACAAGCAGAAATTTATATAAAAAACGAGGATAGCACTAATGTGAAGGACCAAGATCAGTCAGTCAACTAACAGGATTTAAGTGAGTAGTATGTACAAGGCTTGGGATGGAAGTGTACTCAGGAATTTAACAACAGTAAAGACACAACAAACCATTGGGTAAATTTAGATTGATGTATGATATGATCACTGCTTTGATGAATGATTACTCTGGAGATATTGATGAGAGTTGGAATGAAATAATAATGTGAACCACAAGAAGTGTAGAATTCTATTCCCCACTTGGAAATCACAGGTAAAGCCCAGATCAAAAGTGGAAAGAGTAAAGTCAGAGCAGCTGTAAGATTTGCAGGTTTAAAAGATTGACTGTGCCTATATATTGACTGGTATCTAAAGGGGTGATTTGGATCTTTTCCCTGGTGAGGGAGGTCTGGAATTACAGGTAGCCATCTCAAAAAGAATTATGATTGGTGCATCACTCTTAGGTGAAGAAAACAAAAACAAATAACTATATTGAGCATGTCAATACCAAACTATTATTCATAGCCCAAAGAATGCCAGTCTGCTTCTAATTATGCTTACAACAGGGCCATTGATCTATTTTAAAATGCATAATGGAGAGATGAAGAAAAATGTACATACATGTACACACAAATCTGCATACTTTTTTGGACAATATTTGGTATTCTGTTAGGGTTTTGGAAGAATAATCTATTATTCAATATTAACATTTGTTTCCATGCTGTAGCAGTGGTTTTAAAACATAAACTTTTTGTGATAAGGATAGTGTGGTCTTGTTAATCTGCTCCAAAGCCATTTCAGTGTCATGAACACATTACACACTAATTGGATTCCTGATGCATCTTTAAAAACTAATTTCAAAACACTAAGTAATCAGAGGCTTTGTCTTCAATACAAGACATTGCGTCAGCAAAAAGTGTTTATTACTCAGCCACCTGTGTTCTGCACAAAGCAATTTAAGCAGACACAGTCCCTGCCCTGAGGAACTGTCTAAAGCCAGTGCCATTGTAACATTCAAAGACTGTCAGACAACAGCTCTAATGACAAACACAAACCACTAACACTGAAAAATAAAAGCACCCACTTCAAAATGTTACGTGAATCAAAAGATGAGCTAGTATTTTATTTTGGAAAAAAGTAACACGAGAAATTGCTAAATATTCAATCAACACTCTGGAACTAAATAATGCATACAATAATCATATTTTGGAGCTGAAGGATGGAAAAATTAAAATACAAATGTGGTTTCTTGATTAGAGTAGATTACACATAGTATACTCCATAAGAAATGGACTTTAGTTTGCCTATAAAAATCAGGTTCCTATGTGTCTTTTTGCAAATTTCATTAGATTATGACCCACTTGAAGGTGGGGCACAAGAGATACCACTGTTTATGTAATAGTTTTCAGCATAGTATCTAGCATAAAATATAGACATTACAGAAATTTTGAGGATGACTAAGAATAAACAGCATAAAATAATACTGGAACAAGTTTTCTACAAGTAGAGAAGTTCCTGTTTATGCCTTCTCTTTACCAAGCTGGCTACTTAATATTTGCAGAGGATTATGGATGTGTTCATTCTCTTTAGTGAAAAAGCAATGTTAGATCACCATGACTTTTTCTATAACACCTTTTCTCATAGTACAGTTTTTCTCTGCCTTCTTTATACCCTGAACTATCAAACATTATTTCAATTACAAAAAACAGGGTTAAATGAGTTTCCAAATTAAAGCATATGAATCCATTAGATAAATCCAACCCATTAGGTACTATACTCACGATTATTTCAGGACTCCAGGAGAACCCATTTAGCTAGATACATACATATAATTGAGAATGATATCCCCTGAGTTGTACATAGTGGTAGCTCTGAGTCAGTTGAAATAGCACGCATGGTTCTTAGTGCAGAGAAGTGCCCTTTTCACAAACATATGAGCACAAACACTTTTCAGTTAAAGCACTTTTCTCTAGCACACTTGATTTCCCTTCAACTATCTGTATGTTTGTTCTCTCAAAATATAAATTATTATTTCCCTTCTAGTTGATAAAAAACAAACATTACAATATTAAATATACATAGCATCATCACAAACCTAGGAAAAAATGAATTATAGTACTTGTATCAAGCCATTGAACAACTTTCTTCAATAAAAATTTGAGACTAAAAATTCCTTAAATTAATTAAATTGTTAAGATCTATTTAAAAATCTTGATGATTAGCTAAACTCAGATGTCTGCTAGGATAGCAGTCTAGAAAAAAATCCTAAGCAATTTTGGCATTTATTTATTTATTTATTTATTTTAATTTTTCTTTGATAAACATGGTCTTACAATTATGAGGGATTCATCCTCAAACAATCAAGAACAAAAATGAAATGACAGAACAAGCCAAGTCTGGTGCCAGACCCTGGTTTATCTCCCTTGTGTTCCCCATGGTTCCATGTTTCCCCCTACTTAAGCCCCAAGTTAATTGAACTTCTCCTGGAAGTCAGAGGTTCCCCTCTGATTAGATTCCCCCATACTACTTCCGTGTGTTCTCTTTGATGTTCTTCCTATTCCCTTCCCCTGTCCCAGCCCACTTCCCTACATCTACCAGGAACCTAGGCAAGGTTCCCCATGATTGTGTAAAAATTCATACGTGTTGAGGTAATTGTTAGGTTAGCCATTTATCATACTGTTTCCAATTGTATTCTAGATTCCACAAATGAGAGAAAACATTTGGCCCTTGAGTCTCTGAGTTTGGGATACTTCACTTAGCAAAATTTTTTCCATCTCCATCCATTTGGCTGCAAATGCCATAATATTGTTTTCTCTAATAACCAAGTAGCATTCCATTGTATATATGTACCAAAGTTTTTTAATCTATTCATCATCAGTGAGGGCATCTGGGTTGGTTCTATAGTTTTGCCATAGTAAATCAAGTTGCTATAAACATTGAAGCTATATCTCTATAGTAAGCTGATTCTAGCTCTTTTGGGAAGATATCCAGGAGTGGGATAGCTGGGTCATAAGGTGGTTCCAGTCCTAATTTTTTGAGGAGTTTCCACACTGCTTTCCAGAGTGGCTGTACCAGTTTGCAGTTCCACCAACAATGTAACAGTGTTCCTCTTTTCCCACAGCCCCTCCAGCATTTGTCATTGTTCATATTCTTCATTTTTGCCACTCTGACTGGAGTGAGGTGGAATCTCAGTGAAGTTTTGATTTGCATTCCTCTTATTGCTAGTGATGTAGAGCATTTTCTCATATGTTTATGGGCTTTTTGGACTTCCTCGTTGAGAAGCTTCTTTTTAGTTCCATAGCCCATTTATTAATTGGATTATTTGTGATTTTGGTGGGTTTTTTTTTTTTTTGAGTTCTTTCCCTTTCATCATCTCCTCCAAAAAATAAAATACTTGGGCATAAATCTCACAAAGGCTGTCAAGGACCTATACAACAAAAACTATCAAACTTTAAAAAAAGAAATTACAGAAATCTGAGTAGATAGAAAAACATTCCATGTTCATGATTAGGTAGAGTCAATATTATAAAAATGGCCATTTTACCCAAAGCCCTATACAGATTTATTGCAATCCCTATCAAGATACCAATGTCATTCTTCACGGATATAGATAAAGCAATACTCAAATTTGTATGGAGTAAAAGAAGACCCAGAATAGCCAAAACATTACTCGGCAAGAAGGAGGAGGTGGGTGGCATCTCAATTCCTGACCTGAAATTATACTACAAGGCTATAGTAACAAAAACAGCATGTGGTATTGGTATCAAAACAGAATCGAAAACCAATGGAATAGAATAGAGTATTCTGAGACGAGCCCTCATACCTTTAACTATCTGATATTTGATAAAGGGGGCAAAATCATAGTGTGGAAGAATAATAGCCTGTTCAACAAATGGTGTTGGACAAATTGGACAGCCATATGTAGACGACTAAAATTGGATCCTTACCTTTTGCCCTACACAAAAATTAAATCAAAATGGTTCAAGGATCTGGAAATTAAACCAGCAACTCTATAACTGATTGAAAAAGAAATAGGGTAGACATTACATGACATAGGGATCGACACAGCCTTCCTTAACAAGACTCCCATGGTGCAAGCAGTAAAATCAAGAATAAATGCATGGGATGCAATTAAACTAAACAGCTTTTGCACAGCTAAAGATTTAGTCAAGAGTCTCAAGAGAGAACCTACAGAATGTGAGAAAATTTTGGCCTGCTGCACCTCGGACAGAGGGCCAAATTTTTTTTTTTAATTGAGAAATTTATTTGTTAAACAATCATACAAATTTTAACAAAATAATATATAATGTATATAGATTCTGAAAATTGGATTTACCCCCAAGAGTGCCCCCCCAATTGCCCACCCTTATCCCTCCCTTCCCCTTCCCACAACATCTCTAAGGAAAGTATTAGGTTGTGTAACATTACATGATATCTGGATTTAAAATCTGATAATAGACCACCTCTCTTAATGGTCAGGGTCTAGTTCCAGCCTTCACAGATGAGTGAAGACATTCGACCTTTGGTTTTCTGGATTATGCTGATTTCACTCAACATAATTTCAGAGGGCCAATTTTGGCATTTAAAGAGGTTCTTTCTTTGGGGGCGGATAAGAATTATCAAGCACATTATAGTAAGGTCAGATGTTTCTCTATCAAGACCCTTAGGGAAATTTTCATGAAACATGTAAGAGAGGTTTTTGTATAATGACTTACATTGCCTTAAAAATCTTACTTAATAATTTTCAAACGATATTTTAGAGAAAGCAAATGGCACTAAAGAAGGGGAAGGAATAGAATCAAAATAGAAGGGAAATAAATGTTCCATTTTACATGATCTGCAATGGGATAACTAATGGACCTATATCAAGTCACAATCTGCAAAAGGTGTAAATGTTACCTTTCTAGGATAAGACTCTTTGCAAGTGCAATTAAATTAAGTATTTCAAAATGGGCAGATTACCCAGGATTAGTAGGATGTTCCTTACACGCAATCACATACCTCTTTATAAGAGATGTATGATAAGAGAGATTGAAGTTAGAAAGATAAGATACGAATTAAAAACAGAGATTTCCAAATGTTATGATTTTGAACTGGAATTTGGAGGAAGACAAGATGTATTTTTGGCCTAAAGTCTCCAGAGTAGATTATACCTCCCAAAACCTAGTTTTCAACCCAGGGAACTGCACCAGGGAATAACTTGTGCTTCTTATCCCCTGAACTGTAAAAGAATATATGTTCATCATTTAAGCCATTAAATTCATGGTTATTTGGGAAAACAGCCAGAGGAACCTAATACACCTACCTACAGATATATAATTGGAGTCCTTAAACATGCTTCCAATGAGTTTTCTCCTTTTTATGAAAATAATTTCAAAGACAATTTCATGAAAACTTAGTAAGTTAATCAATGATTATTTATTTGCATTTCTATATTTATTTGATCTCCATTTCTGTTTATTGGATCTTCCTCTAACTCAAGGCTTACACTTAATTTCTAATAAAATGTGATACATACAATTGGCGTATTTTCATGATAATTCATTTAATTTAATATGTCTGTTAGTTCACAAATATATATTCACAATATAAATTATAATACTTTAATATGAATGATAGACATTTCATCTTAACTGTGTAACCAGAATTTAAGATCCAACAGAATTATTGTATTCTTTTCTTGCTAGAACAGATTTTCACAATTTGGTGGCTTGAACAATACTAACATTTTCCCTTTCCATTGTATATATTAAGAATTTGAGCATATATCTTACTGGAATAAAGTTACAGTATCAGTGAACCTAGTTCTTTCTGGAGGTTCTCAGGAAAATGTGTTTGCTTCCTTTTCTATATTTTAGATCTTTCTCACATTGCTTGGCTGGACCCCCATCTCTACCTTCAAAGCCAGCAACAGTGATCTAGTCCTTCTTGTGTTATCATCCAT